>ML686119.1:90891-106674 GCA_007922175.1 Pelusios castaneus
TAGATAGATAGATAGATAGATAGATAGATAGATAGATAGATAGATAGAAATCATAGTATTTCAATGATCCATCTAGCCCACCATCTTCTCTCTAAAAGTAACCAGTAGTATTTTGCAGTGCTGTTGTAACTGTGTTGTTCCCAGTATATTAAAGAGACAAAGTGGGTGAGGTAATATCTTTTATTGGACCAACTTCTTTTAATCAGTAACAGACATTTCAAAAGAACATGTGAGCTCTTCATCATGGACAACCATTAAATACAAGAGAAAGTTTCTTCCTAACACCAGGCAGTTAGTGATTGAATCTTAAAGAATGAGGGTAAAAGACCCGTATTCAGGAAAGCACTTAAACTTGTTCTTAACTTTAAGCATGTTCTTAAATCCTGCTGACTTCAGTGGAATTTAAAGTGCTGTCCTGAGATGGGATCCTTTTCTAAATCTGGGATTAAATTTTGATTCCGCCTGAAGTAACTATGGATATTCCTATTACTCATATTGCATCAAAAATTTTGAGAGAGTTTAGAGTTACAGAGTTAAATTTTCAAAAGGGAGGAACTATCAGAGGTAAATGTACAATTTTAAGTCCACCCTTCTGAATAAGCATTTCCAAACATGTCCAGATCATCAGTTGGTATAAACTGGCATAGCATCTCCAACGTTTCCTACACAGCTTGGTCTTATTTAGTGTTCACTTTACAGTTCAGTGAATGGAATTTTTTAATCTTTTTTTTTTAATAGTAATATTTTTTAATATTGCCAAATTTATCATTAACCTCCAGGATTTTCTAGAGTGGTTATTGCTGAGCTCAGTAGGAATAGAAGGCATTGAATATCATCAGCATATAGGACAGTGTTCCTGCTATATTGATGGGTGTGATAAGCTAAGTCTTAGATCTAAAGATGTTAATTGACTTTATTAAAGCTGATCAGTGTGCAAGCACTTTCTTTCAAGCTCAGAAGAAGGGTAATCAAGCCTCTTTAAATAGTAAGAATAGGGGGAGACAATGGTGGCAATGCATGGCAGGCCAGAGCTAACCCAGAAAGGACTTCTTAGGCACAGAGCTCACTGGAGGGACAGACATGGGATTTCTGGATAAGGAAACCACCTGCTGCAGTGTGTTTCTATTGTGTGCAGGCAAACAGGCCTGCATGTGCACATGTTTTGTAAATAAACAAGATTGCACCAAGAACAGACCTGACATATTACCAATTACTTTCCTACCAGAAACAACCCCACAAGACCCCGGACTTTAGCTACCCATTCAGGCCAAAGGGGCATCATTCCCAAGCCTAACTGCCTTTGCTCTTTAATGGACATATTCTAATCCAGCAAGCTAAGAAATCTAATATAAGCCCAAAGTGAGGAGATGAAAATGGCCACCCTTGCCTCTCTATGTAATTTATATGGTGGATGAGCTGGGGGAGTAAGGGAGGAGTTGCATTAATAATCAAAGCTGCTTACTGTGATTTGTAAGTGACTGCCATTATAGAAGTATTTATTAAAAACCTATTTTTTTAAATGAGCCAAAACAAATATTGCTACTCTACCCAGTCAAAAGCCTTCTCTGGACTCAGAGATAATACTAAATAAGGTTTGGCCTCCAATTAGGTTGAAAGTACTAGGTTTACTATATTCTGGACACCTGGTCCATGATGTCCAGCTATAAGCGCCACATAAACTCTGTGGATAAACTTCTCTATGTCACAGTACATTGCAGACAATCTACTAGAGTTCTGAAATGGTGTCTAACTACATTCTGTAGTAGAGCACAGTTGATTACGTGGCCTGCAACAGTGAACACTTTGTATTATCCATGCCAAAACTCTATTTTCAATGGTTTTCAACTATTTCCCCTCCAAAATTTTTCATTAAACTCTAGCAGCAAAAAACATGCAATCTGCCATTTTAGAGTAGCCACATTTGAGTTAATGTTGTGCAAACAAACCCATGAAAGGCCAAATGCAAGCTCATCTAACAGATTGCAATGCCAATGGGAAAGTTTAGGGCCTGTTTCAATATTATGAAACAGTGGTTATATCCTTGGCTTACTAATAGCTGAATGGATTTTCATATAACTTAAAAATAAATCTTTGTGCTGAAACAAAATATGGAGATTTCCAGGCTCAAAGAAAAAATTCTGAATCAACAAGAAGACAGGTTCGTAACTGGGCAAAAGTTAAAATCTCATCTGTACGATTCACAACCACAAAATCTATTACACAGTGAAAGAAACTTAAAAAAAAAAAAAATAGCGGCTCTATTATCCAAATTAGAATGTGAAATCTTTTGTCTCCCTCTAGTGGCTGATCCATATAAAAATTTATTACTCTGCTAATGAGTCCAGTTAACAGACTGTGGAAAAATAATTCTAAATGGTTAAGCAACTAGGTTCATTAGCCCTGTTTTCAAAAGTGACTTCGGCTTATAAGAATGTAAGTTTTATTGAAAGCATAGGGGGCTTATGCCCCTAAGTCTTTCAGCCATTTCTGAAAATTTTACCCATAGTCCTTTAGCTCAAGCTGTGAAGTTTCACCACTGAAGGTCTTCTACTTAAACCTTATTATTAATCCAAGCAGGGTCAGTTACAAAAGTGGTGCCCTATGCGGGGCTTCAATTCCAGTATATCCCACATACTCAGGATGAGTTTCACCAGATGGAGGAAGCATGTAACCCACCCTAAGAAAGAAACTGCCGTTGTCTCCTTTTAGGGGGAAATACAGGTTTATGAATCTGCTTCTGTTTAGAGCTAGTGAATTTAATCTTTTGGCTCAAACAGCAACACTCATGCTTTTAGCACTGAAGATCCCAGGTTCAAGCCTTGTTGTTAGGTTGTTAAGTGGATTCTGTACAGTCTCTTATTAGCATTCCTTGGACATTTCTTTATTACATGGTGTCATTTAGAATTTAAGAGTGAGATCCTTACTCTTGCTTTGGCCCTTTTACACCAGTTAAAAGAGGCAGAGCAAAGGGTCCCTAAAAGCCTAGATTTAGCTGGGAAAGGATTCTTTCTTCTACCCTGCAAGAGAGGAACTGCAGAAGACAGTAAGTAAGACAGCAAGTGTCCCAGATAGGCAACTTTAGCCACAGAGTACACACAGACTTCCCCAAAGATGAGCTGCATAAAAAACAAACAAACAAAAACAAAACAGGGGTTATAATAAGTGTTACTCAACCTGAAAACTCAGGGTAGGCTTTTTTTGTGTGTACAAAATAAACCATACCATCAGACAAAATGGTGAATTATTTTTTATTTAAGATCCATCCCTTCAGTAACTGAATGCACTTTACATGGCTTAATTTCAGTCACTACTAGTGCCGGATATGAACAGTCAAACGCCATACTCTAAAGAACACAGTAAGACTGCTCAGTTGCCTATGTGTTCAGGTTATCACAGCTCTCAATAAGCGTACAGCGGAATGTATGCTGAAGATTACAGCTAATTACTGTAGCAGATTTCAGGGTCTTTTAGGTCAAGTTCCCACTGTAGGAAAAATCAGTGATGTGGATTCAGGGATTTTCTTACTCTAATTTGTTTATTTATAAAATGTACAGAAATCTGGTTCCCTTGAGCAGGTGATCACGAACTGAACAAGGGTACAGCTAAAGCACCACTGCCAGTGACCACAAAGAAGATGTCTTCGGTCTCCATTTCTCTTGGAACCTTTCAGCACATTTTTCCTTGTTCCTGGGATTTACCTGGGAAACCCCCAAGTCTAACATGGCTCACTAAATAACCTCAAAAGGTGAGTGTGGGCATCAACTCTCCTTCTGGGAAACTGCTTTAAAATACAAGGAAAGTGCAGAATGTGTTAAAATGCCTAAAAGAGAATGCTTTAACCCATGCAATCCTGGCTGTTCAGTGGCAACTACTACATAGTTAAAGTCTTTCTAGAGAGAATTTGATTACATGTATGATAGCAGCACCAATTGGTATAACAATGCATTTCTGGTGGTAACAAATTCCAGAGGTATCGACCCACTACTAAACCTCCCACCTCCGGTTATCCCAAGTGTCACTTTTAAGACACTGAGCTACAGTGCTGTTGAGGAATGTAGGTCAGAGATGGAATAGTGCTCTTTTAGGTAGTGAGAATTTAAGACTACACCATATGGGGCTTTTGATTAACAACTAACACCTTGAATATGACCAGGCAAGAATCACATCTGAGCCCCCCCATTTCCACCTGCAGTTGGTAGTGATGTTCTGGACACTAATGCAATTTGTATGGCTAGGAGCAGTGAGAAGTCTAGTTAAACCCCGAGACCGTAGGTGCTGACCACATCTGAGCAAATGGAAAAGTAACAAATTGTTTCCGTGCCTCCTCTTAAAAGTGCTTTCCCTTGCTGAGCACCACCGTCCATCTTCTCCCACATGAGCTTCAGCACACTGGCTTTCATCCAGGTCCCTGGCAATCACTGGCTATGTCTACACTTATAAAAGCTAGTTCAAATTACTTAATTTGAACTAATTTTAGTTAGCTTGAATTAACTTAATTTGAACTAGCATGGCCCCACTAGAATGCTAGTTCGAACTAGCCATGTCCATGCAGGGCACTTGCTTAGTTCAAATTAGTCAGCTGCATGAAGATCAATCTGCTGATTAGTTCGAACTAAGCAGTTAGTTCAAACTAATATGGCCACATTGATTTAATTCGAACTAACTAATTCAAATTAAGGGTTAGTTCGAACTAAGCAATTGAATGTATTAGTTCGAATTAAGGAAGCCCTTAATTCGAACTAATGAAAGCCTAGTGTGGCCAAGGCTTAAATTAGTTCGAATTAAGTTTCCTTAATTCAAACTAACTTGCCAGTGTAGACATAGCAATGTAGAGCTGAGTATCATCTGCATGCCCTCTCTCCCAGACGCTTCGTGTAGGCTTTGTACAGCAGAGATGACAAGACTGATCTCCTTCAGGCAGGTGTTGCTCAGTTTAAAGGAATGAGCCAAACCACTCCAGCGTGATTTTATTCAATCCTGCCATGTCATGAAGATGTGTCAGCAACGCCTTGCCATGAGCAGCGTCAAAGGCTGCTGGATGATCCAGCATGATCACCAGAAATGTCTGGTCTCTCTCCATGGCCTGTTGATTGTCATGATTTGTGCTATTTCCATATTGGGGATTCAGGGACTCTTTGGGATGAAGGAACCTGGAGAGGTCAGATTGTTGCTGGAATTGCCCTTCCCATCAATTCCTAAAGGAGCTATCTCAGAGACTTAGGTAGACACCATGCATGATGATGGATTACTCTGTGGACTGCACTTTGCATAAGTCAGAAACTTAAACAACAACAAAAACTCTCTTTAAAACAAAACTGTAGTGGCGCAGTGGTTCCACTGCAGCCTAAAAAGGGTTAACTGGCCAGGGAGTGGCAGCCAGTCAGTTGCTGAGAGGCTGTGAACCAATCAGGGGCAAGCAGCTAGTATAAGAAGGCAGGCAGCAAGACACAGAAGTCAGTTTGCTGGAGAGAGAAGATACTCTCTCTCTGGCTAGCTGGCTGTACTAGCCAGCACCCTGGAGAGATCTGAGTGCAGCGCTGCAGAAGGAGCTGAGTGGGGCCAGGGTTCCTGAACTGAGCGGACAGCAGCAGTGGCTGGAGCAGCGGTCAGGAGGCCAGAAGCAGATGGTGGCTGGGCTGCAGGCAGTGAGTGAACTGTGTGTGACTGGGGCTGGGGGAAAAAGTGCCCCAGGGATGTGACTGCTGCAGAGAGGACTGGAGGAAGGCGGAGGCCTCAGTGTAGGGTCCCTGGGCTGGGGCCTGGAGAAGAGGGTGGGCCTGGGTCCCTCCCCACTCCCCCAGTGTGCCAGGCATCACACAGGTGCCTGAAGGGACACAGGCTCAGTGGCCACTGACTGTTTTAATGAGTGGCTGGGACTGAACTGAGCTGGACTATACCCCAGAAGTGTTTGCATGTAAAGGGCTTGGCCGGAGGGCCAAGGCCCACAAACAGACTCAGGACTAGAGTCAGTGTGGCAAAAGCAGAGAGCTGATCACCTGCAGGGGGACCACTTGCGCTGAATTCCCCAATACCAACACCAGGAGGTGCTCTGCAGGTGGGTCCAATGCTGAGAACTGCTACAAAACCCACCAACCCAGTCCCCATATAACTCCCCAGTCAGACAATGGATGACTCTGGCTCACTTTAAAATTGCACAAAAAGAACATTTCAATGTAAAGTGACTTCTTTCTTGCATTAAGTAAAAAATTACCATCCTATATTTTTGCAGGAACTTATAGTGATGGTGTATAGCGTGGCCCAGAAAACTGTATTATACCCCAATTTCACAAGGTACTTAGCAGATGCATACCTTATGTACATGAGCAGTCGTACTGAAAACAATAAGACTGCACCTGTGCTTAACATTTACACATGCACAAACATGAATTACTGAATTGAGGACTGCGAGCCCACCTGTAGATGTGGTTCACACAACCAAGGCAGTTTTAGGACTTACCTACGCAGAGCAGTAACATGGATGGGATGGGGGGGGGTTGTTAAACTGATTTTTTAAAGTGCACTGTTTGCGCCTTTATTGGTCCCCTGCTGGTGCACACTAAAGGATCCCAAATGTGTTTAAATGTAGCAAAAACCATTTGTCTAGTACAGTCCGTAACTGTTTACATGATTCCCCCAGCAACAGTGTGGAACTTCTTTTGCCACTCTACAGATGTTGGTAAGTCTTTAAAAATCTATGTTTGTTCTTTGTTCTTGGCACGTTTTTCTTTCTTTGAATTTTCTTCAGAGAGCTCACGCTTTAGCCCCATTTCCATTGGATCATCCATGATGTCTAGGGAGGGGGAGAAAAAGGAAAAGCATAAAGGCAGCCTTGTTGGCAGAGCACTGGGATGGGACTCCGGAGCCCTGGATTTTATTTTTAGCTGGTCTGGCTGGAGGACCTTTGACAAGTCTTTCCCCACACCTCCCAACATTTCAAATGGCCAAAACAGGATACCATACTACTCAATCCCATAGTTATAGTAATAAAGAAATTTTTAGGAAGAAAAAAATTGAGGTTTCAGATGCAGGAAGGAATTAGAATAATTTGGTGAAAAATGTTCACCTTCTATTTCTTGAATCTGAATGGTGTGGGGCACAAGGGGTTTTAGAAGATCTCTCAGACATGCCTACACAGTGTCTGTTCTGACTCCTTAGCTTGTTATATATGGAGTTAATCCATTTTAGCAAAGAAAAGAGAAATATATTTAGTGGTGTAAGATAGCAACTCCACTCGACTCTGTCAAAGGCTTTTCTGTAACCACCTCTTTTCCAAAAATTCTCAAGAGTTTCCTTTAGGCTAAAATCTTCGTGTGTTTAGCTCAAAGGTGATTTACCACAATGGATCATATCAATGCTATATACAGTTCTGTATCCTACCTGCAGTCCTGATAGATCAATTCAGTGGAACATCTAATCCAGTATAATGTCCAACAGGATTCTGGGGATTGCCCAATATTTGTAGGGCACAGAGCTCAGCTTTAAAGGGGCATGCCACCAGGCAAATGGCAGATCATCTGCCCTCCTCACTTGTGGATGTTGCATAAGACCCCTCTAGCCATTAGCTTGGAATAACCTACTCAAGGCACTGAGATACCCAAGGAACAGATCAACTGAACAAGAGGAGGCAATTTTTGTAGTCACTTTTCAAACCAAAACATAAGAACATAAGAAAGGCCGTACTGGGTCAGACCAGAGGTCCATCTAGCCCAGTATCTGTCTACCGACAGTGGCCAGTGCCAGGTGCCCGAGGGAGTGAACCCAACAGGCAATGATCAAGTGATCACTCTCCTGCCATCCATCTCCATCCTCTGATAAGCAGAGGCTAGGGACACTATTCTTAACCCCTTTCTGGCTAATAGCCATTTATGGACTTAGCCACCATGAACTTATCCAGATTATAAGGATTTCAGAAAGGAACTAACAGGTAAAGTAACATGGCAGAAGCTTAACTTAAGATACACTTTAAAAGTTCGCTGGACTGTATCTGGGAAACAAAAAAATTCCTTGTCATCCTACACCCAGGTAGGAAATGGGCAGCATATTTATATTCATGAAAATGGGATCACAACTAATCTCAGCTGAAATGCTGCAGAGGACTGAGGGTGAGTAGATGCCTTTAGATAGGGGGTTAAGTTTAAGCATTATGGCTGTTTTTATATGTAACCTTTTGTTTCCATTTTTGTTACTCACTATCTCTTGTATCCTTGTTTTCACCCTCAGTGTCTCACAGTGCTGTGATATTAAGCAAGACGCTGATCTTGAGTTCAATCACACACTGGCGTGTGCATTGTTCCCTTGTGGACAGCAGCCCTGGGGCGTCTGTGGGTGTTGAGTGGATAAGGGCTGGGCATTACAGGGGAATTCTTCAAAGGAACTTGCGGACTGGAGTGTGCCTGTTATTAACCTGCAAGGCAAAGTAAGCACTGGCCTGGCTCAGAGGAGTGCGCTTGGCTAGTTAACAGGCTGTGGCATCACAGAGCTGACACCCAGTGAAGCACCAACAAGCCTCCGACAGCCATCGCACTTAGATCTCAATTCCTCCTGTGCTGCTGATGCATCAGGCAGTCCAGTTCCTCCATTGATTATCTTTGCTTGCCCATGGTGGTACTTCCTCCCAGGTGATGTCATCAGCACATTCAATATCCTCTGCCCTGGTCTTCTGACTGTTCTTTCATGGCTTTCCTTGCTTTCTTCTTTCTCCCTTTGGTATCTATTTCAATGATTACTTAGTATGTCTCCTATCCTCCTTACAGTATACACGTCCCAACCACTTGAGCCTTCTTTCTTTGATGGTATTTTCTAACGTCTGGCTCTGTCTGCACCCTCACTCTTACATTTGTGACTTTGTCTTTCTATGAAATGTGTAATGGCATCCTCAGCCATCTGTGATGTGCACTCTCCAACCACTTTTTCTAAGCCATTGTCATCAGCCAATTCTTTGCTCCGTACAGTAGCACACTCAGTACAACTGCATGACAAATCTGCCCAGCGGAGTGGACAAGTGACAGCTGTTCCTTGTTGAAATTTGACATGGCTGAACGGTTCCGTGATAGAAACCATTAAAATCCATTTCATGACATTTATTCTTTGGCCTGTGGCTTCTTTACTCAAACACTCAAAGAGCACATTGTTAGCATAATCACAGCATGCTTGCTTGTCACGTATCTGTCTTAGGTACTTGCATGGCCCTCATTTCCATAGTGTCTAAGCGCTTCACACTCTGTGGTGTATTTAATTGCACAATACCCCCATGAGGTAGGGAAATTCTATTTTCCCCATTGTTCAGATACAAAATGCACAGAAAAGCTACATGATTTCCTGAAGATCTCATAGAAAAACCTGTAGAGAGGCAAAGACTTGAACCCATGTCTCCCCAGTCATGGGCTACTGCCCAAACGACTGGGTTACTCTTCCTCACACCTTCATTCTTCAATATAGATTCTCAGCAAAACCCTGGCTCTTCTGAAATCACCAGACATTTGGCCATTGAATTCCCAGTTTCCACCCACAATCTCACAAGTTTTCACTGTGCAAAAATCATTAGGAATCCCTAGAACCACACCCATCCCAACCCTCTTCAGCATGAAGGCACCACAGGGTGACGTATGGCAGCACACGGCTTGCTCATATTACCTTGGGACTTAGAGGCACTAGGTACAGAGCCCAGCTTTGCCCTAGATCTCCTGTGTAAGCTTTGGCCCTTTGTCTTTCTGGGCTTCAACTCCCCGTCTATAAAACAGGAAAAATAACACATTTCTACCTCACAGCGGCAGATGAGGATAGTGACATTAAGCATGACAAGGCACACAGATACCATGAGGATGGGAGCCATGTAAGTACACCTGACAGACAATAGCCGGAAGGATCACATTAGCTTTACAGGAGACAATATAAAAACAGCTGATCCTGAAGTCTTATTGCAGTTTGTAATAACTGAGTCATCTTTATCTGAGAGCTGAACCAAATGAACAGGTTAGGCTAGTCCATTTTAGGAAGTAAGGGCTAAATCCTTGTTTAAAAGGGTACATTTTCATTTCAATCAAATACTTATTTCACACAACTGTATCAGTAGCAAAATTCTTAATATCATCTCAGAATTACCTATAATACATCCACCCTGCTTCTGTACCTCTTCTGGTGCTGTCCATGGCTCATAGATGTACTTGGAAGGAAAAATTCATTAGCACCAGGAGCTATTTTCTACAAAAAAACAAAAACAAAAAAAAATCCCCCCCACACAAATATATCATTTTAAATTCTGTAGGCAAATATTTGATGCAGGGCACACAAGAGTACTAAGCAAATGTGTTGATGCTCTCAGCTGTATGAGTTTGGGACAGATCTAAATGAAGCCACCAGTAGGCGGTGGCAAGGGGGAAAAGGTATAGTGTATGCTGAGATATAAACACCCAGTTAGTGCCTGATCCTGTGCTTATCAGCGGCTATTGTAAAATTGCCAGTTACTTAAACATGAGCCTGATCAAAACCTTTACCGGCAATGATGAGATACTAATAATCTCCAATCAGTAGCTCTCAAAGCATTTTACACAGGAGGTCTGGATCATTATCCCTCTTTTACAGATGGGGAAACTGAGGCATGAGCAGGGAAAGTGTTCACCCAGCAGGCCAGTGGCACAGGTGGAAATAGAATCTAGCTCTCTTGAGTCCCAATTCAGGGTTGCACTAGGACACAATGACAGGAGCAGACAGAGTGGTAGGGATTGATTAAACCAGTGCTTTATGGGACGTTTGCAAGGGTTTTACACAGGTTCTTTGGAGAGAAAGGATGGCCCAGTGGTTAGGGAATTACTTTGGGATCTTGGAGAGTTTCAATACCCTGCTCTGCCAAAGATTTTCTGTGCTCTTGGCAAATCCCTTAGTCACTTTGTTTCGGCTCCCTCATCTGTAAAATGGGGATAAGAGCCCAGCCCTGCCTCACAGGGCTTCCGGATAACAACAGTTAAGACTGTGAGGTACTCAGATACTACAGTTCCTGGGTCCAAACAAGTACCTAAAAACAATAGGGGGGGAAAAAGGTTGTTACATTGTGTCACAGTCTTCTTCCCGGATATACTGCCCTTCTGCATTGTCTGTGAAATAAAGGACCAAGGCTGTTGTTAAAGGGACACTGAAAAGGGCTCTTTAAGAGCAGGGAAGGCTGGGAATTATTAGGGGGCACGTGACTTGGGAGGAGAGGCTTAGGGAACGAGGCTTGTTGGCAGAAGAGAAAAGTGAGGGGGGATTTGAAAGCAGCCTTTATCCGGCTGAAAGGGGGTTCCAGGGAGGATGGAGCTAGGCAGTTTTCTGTTGTGGATGACAGAACAAAGGGCAATGGCTTCAAGTTGTGCAGGATGGGATCTAGATTGGGTATCAGAAAAATCTTTTTCACTAGGAGGGTGGTGAAGCACTGGAATGGGTGGTTTCAGGCACCTCATAGCATGGCCCAGGGAACAGAAAAGAGCCTAAAGCTCCAGGATATAGATTGTGGTCAACAACCTCTACTCCTCTGGGTTAATGGAACTATTTACCGTAAGGGTACAGCTTGTCTGCGCAGGAGAGAGAACTTCCTTGGAGGCCAAATTGAGGCAATGGAAGGGACTAAGGACCATCACAAACCTTACCACCTTTCACTCTAAGGGAGCCTGCCTTCTCTAACAAACACATGAAACATGCATTTAAAAAAAGAAAATACTAAATTAGATATTCCACTGTGTATGCTTTCCCCGCAGAGAGAATGAGACACCAAGCAACACAGTAATAAAATAAATAAATTATTATTTTAGCGCTCAGCCACAGATGCACATTCTTTATACATACAACCCATTATTTAGTTACATGTTAAAATAATACAATATATCATTGAATAGTGCCCTTTAAACTGGCCGAATCCTTCCCTCACGATATGAGAGAAAAGAGCTCTTTAGTGGTTGTCTATTTGTGCTGTATGAAAACAACTTACTGAAAATCCTCAGCAGTAAGGTTTCGTACAGGCATGTCAGGGTCCCCGAGTACAGATAGAATATGAAGAAATTTCTTGTATGTCAAGAGAGGAGTCCCACCGTTCATGTCCAAAATCCTGAACAAGATAAGACCACTTGTAGTATGAATAGAAATCAAGTAGAAAACAGAAGCTGGTTGATCACGGAGGCACAGATGATGAACAAATTGGCTACAGCACAGCAATGAAACATTCCTGTTATGAGGAGACAGGTACAGATGTCACAATTTGATGCATTTATGCAAAGCCCCACTGACTTCAGTTGAATTCTGTGCAAGCATCCTGGTCCACTGGCATTGATCCAGATGCAGACTTGGGGCCTTTGTGGGGAATCTGCTATTGTCTTTTATGTTCTTTTTTAAACAGAACTGGAAAGACATTGTTTTTATTATTTTCAACCGACTATATCCATGATGATTTCCAAAATGTTTTCGATCCATATCGGTTTCCAAAATATTTTATAATTTTTAAATCAACTTAAAATCTTTGCATTAGCAAGAAATTTAAAACAAAAAGGAATTCTCCTGGCCACAGATGACACCTGGAAGAACCAAAGGGCACACAATTTTTGGAGGGGGAATGTGGTGGGTAGAGAAATGGAGGGGAAGGCAACCTTATTATGGAAGAGAGTGACAAAGAGACAACCCAGAGCCTCAGTTACACAATTTACTTTGTGTGGGCAAAGCCTGGCATCTAGGTGGAACTGCAGCAATTAAATTGGGCTCCTGGACTTGCACAGGAAATTCTTTCCATGGAGAACAAGATGTAGGTTCGGAATTTAACAAAATCAAGTAAATTAAAGTATCCATCAGCACATATCAAATTTACAGCCAAAGTAAGTCAAAATGTTGAGGGCGTCCTCCTTTGTTTATCACTTATGTCCCGCAATCAATTACTGAAGTCCCAATCCTGCAAGTGCTTATCCATGCAAATAAGTGTATGCATGCAAACAGCTCCTTTGAATTCAACAGAGCCCTTCACATAGACAGATTTACTCACATGCAGAAGTGTCTACAGGATCAGGGTTAATTAATAATAGAAAGCATGGTTTTATCTCCAAATTGATAATGAATCTCCAGTATCTCT
The DNA here is from genome assembly GCA_007922175.1 of Pelusios castaneus. Taxonomy (NCBI): domain Eukaryota; kingdom Metazoa; phylum Chordata; order Testudines; family Pelomedusidae; genus Pelusios; species Pelusios castaneus. The sequence continues at coordinate 103,976 of ML686119.1, forward strand.
TGTCATTCTGTTTTGAATAAACCACAAATAGTAGTTGATGGTTGTGTTTGTGTTTTAATTTCTTTCTTGGGCAAAAATTTACGTTGATGAGAAAATCCCAAATGCTTGGAAATAAAACATTGACATAAGAGAAAATGGGTAAAAAATAATTGAATCCTTCCTGCTGATTGAAATGCTTTTTTAAAAAAATAGCATAGGATTGAAGTAAATCAACGGCCAAAGGCTACAGATTAATAAAACTTGTACATCCTAACTGCCATACCAAGTCCCAATTTCGGCTTGTGTGCACTCCCACCGTAAACTCCAACCTCTGCTCCCACCTGCCTGGCACTAGGGTGACTAGATGTCCCAATTTTATAGGCACAGGCTTGATAGTCAGGATTTTGTCTTACATAGGTATCTATTATCCCACCTCCCCATCCCAAATTTCCACACTTGGTATCTGGTCACCCTAATAGGCACACAATGTTACATTTATCTCAAGAAGTGCAACTCTCTAAAAGCTCAAACATTAGACTCTAAAAGAATCACAATCATTTGGCATTCCCGTTGATGTTTGTTGAAGCTAAAACAAACTGAGAAACTGCTCTGGGGCAGTTACATACCGCCTGATGTCATAAAGAGTGTGGCCCACCAAGGAAGCACATCAAATCCCATCTCTTCCCCCAGAACTTGTATGGTCCTCTCCATCTCTTTGTAAAATGGTTCGATCTCAGCATCCAATGTCACCTGGGTAATGTTCCATTTTTTAATGTGGTCTCGAAGAACCGACTCATACTCTCCTTGAATAACCAGTAAGAAAGAGCCCAGTTTAGTTAAGTTCCTCTGTAGACCTTCAAGGCACTGCAGCAGGAAATGCCACCGCTGAGGTCCTATATTCATTGCCAACAACAGGAATTTTCTATCCAGAATGTAGACTGGATACACAACCTATGAGGACTCCAGTGCGGCCAACAGAGTTGGGTTGTCATGGAGCCGAAGTCCCTTCTGGAAGAGATGAATGGTCCGATGAGGCATGTTGGGCATTTACATGAGATCTGCAAAAGAGGGGATTCCTTTAGTGCAGGGATTTCCAAATTCTCATTAAGAAGAGAAGACCATTAACAGCTAAAATGGAACTGTTTGCTTGCTGCCTTGTTAAGCATGTTTTATGTTATTTACCTCCTTCCTGGTGATCCTTGGGCCCTTCCCAGAATCAGCCCCGGTCTACTTACTGAGGATCCTCAAGCTGTTTGCTGGGATCAGCTCTGGCTCCTTCCTGAGGATCTTTAGGCCCCGGCCATGGTGTAACTGCTGGCTCTTTTGTGGCACCAGCTTCCTTATATAACAATGAGGTCATCAGACAGAATTTAGGTCACTCCAACTCTGCTGGTAAAGGCTCCAACTGAGATTATATAATTTCATGTGACTGACGTGAGCCAAGGGAGGAGGAGCCTTCACTAAACTTTAAATACCAAAGGGGTAGCTGTATTAGTCTATTGTAGAAAGACAACAGAGTCCTGTGGCACTTTTAAAGACTAACAGATTTATTTATCGCATGAGCTTTCGAAATCTGTTACTCTTTAAAAGTGCCACAGGACTCTGTTGTCTAAGCTTTAAATAGTTGAGTTACAGCCCTGTGGCTTAGGACATCCAAGGCAGAATCCACCAGCAAAAGGAACTGTAGCCTCACCTGCTCTGTAACAGCTGGTCTATTTTTGTATAGCATGGTGAATTGAAGGATGTTTTAAAATGGAAGTGTGTCCCGAATACATTAAAGAGCTGGGATGATCCTGGGACTGGCTGCCTGAGCAGTGAAGTCTGTCTTTCTGTGAAGTTCCTGCACCCTCTAGTGACTGGGTTTGGAAATTATTTAACTGCAAATTAGTGCTTTGTGGGGAGTCTCATTTCCCTCCTCTCCCTTCTGCCCCCCGGGAAAATTACTGAAAAATGAATAAATTTATTTTCTAATAAATTTCCTAATAGCTCCTCCCAGAACTAGTCATTTTTAAAAATGCTATTAATCTGTACTCAGATTTAATCAGCATTTTCCAAGCCCATTCAAGGCAATAGATGAACACACCCTCGTTTTGCCGGCTATCCCATTGATGCACACGCCTGTACAACATGCACACGCGTGTTGGTGCTGCTCGTGTGCAAGCCCCGCCCCCCAGTGTTGAGCGGGCCCGAGCCCCACCCACGCACGCACCCATTGGAGTGACTCTGGCGGGGGGAGCATTGGCCCGTCACACCGTGCTCCCACCCCCTGTGACGGTCCCTATGTGGGAGGTGCCCGCGAGGCAGGATGGGCGGCGCCTCCTCCAATCGCAGAGCGCGTCTCCTCGTTGCCGCCGAGGTTTGAAGCCCGAGGGCGGAGCCTTCAGGTCTCTCCGGCCAATCAGCCCCGTGCGCTCCGAAGAGCGGCACCTCCGCAGAGCTATCCAGAGTGCGGCCTGGGTAGTTGCTAGGCGTCCCGAGAAGTCCCGCCCTCCCGTGGGTTGGCGGTTGCGCAATAGGCCGGGGTAGTGTTCCTTGCCTTGAGGCTGTACTCCATCCCCGCTGGACTGCGACCTAGGCTGGGGGTGAGTGGGGGAGGGGACTCGAGCGGGAGCCCCCCCCCCCCCCAGCTGTCTCGCGCCGCACGGCACGGGGAGCCAGGGGTCTTCTGCGCATGGCAGCTGGGGGCAGGGAGCCCCCATAGGGGGATGACCCTGAAGGTA
>ML686119.1:106684-135065 GCA_007922175.1 Pelusios castaneus
GGGGCAGGGAGCCCCCCTAGGGGGTGGCTCTAGGGATAGGGAGGCAGGAAGCTCCCACGGGGGGGGGGCCCTTTGGGTCAAGGGGTTTTGGGGGGGCGGATCTTGACTCTGGGGGTGGGGGGGTCAGAGGCTGGGGGGCAGTTACTGTTCCCCTGGGAAATGACCCTCAGCAGGGATTCCCTCATCCTGGCCCGGGATCAACTACTTTGTTGCCATTTTAATGGTTCTCCAACTCGAGTGAGTTGTTTCAGAAGTTTTCTAGTGGGACAGAAATTCCAGGTAGTTGGTTGGACATTTGATGAAATGTGCGCATTGATGCAGCCTTTTAAAAGCATAGGTATGAGAAAAGACTCGTTTCTGAAAAATGCATGAAAGGTTTGAGAAGTACAAAAGGACTAGCTGCCTCTCCTACAGCTGTTTGTTATGACAATATTGCACATTAGTTCTGCGATATTGGCCAAGCTTGTAATTTCAAATCATGATTTATAAACAAGAAATCAGCAATTCAAATGCACATGTTTGTTGATGTTTAAAATGTGGGGCTGAGAGTTAGCACTTAATTGCCTTGGCAACAAAAACAAAATTTGTTTACAGTAACTGGGCAGTAACTCCTCTTTTGTTACTGAAATTTCATGGAAGTTTATGCATATATACAGGGAATTGATATAACTTCTTGTTCCTGAGGTGACTAGATTAGCATGTTTGGTGACTTTGTTCTAGAATGCCAGATTAGTGACTGGGAAACTTGTATAAATATACGTTACCTAGAAGGCCAATATTTTCAAAATGCATTAATTGCCAAGGTCATCATCTTGCATCATCACTAGCTGGAGAGGTCATGATCTTGGGAGTTTCGGTACAAAACATTTTTATTTTTATAATTAATTTTTCAAAAGTCCATTTCAATTAAATATATATTTTTAACAATGATTTTTTTTGGTTTTAGAAATCTAAAACTCTTGTTTTGGTATAACTTGCATTATCCTAACAAGACATTTAATTTATCATTGTGCCAGTTGGGACTCTTACCTATGCTTTAGTCAAGATCTATATTTAGGCTAAATCACATTTTGTTGTAACCTCAGTACAGTATATTAATTCATGATAATAAAATAATCATAATTAATAGTACTTAGCTTTTAATTGGCACTTATCAGTAGATCTCAAAGCATCCTACAAAGGATATCAATATTATTGCCATTTGTGCAGAGAAGAAAACTGAAGCTCAGGTGTGTGAAGTGATACCCTCAAGGTCATACAGCCAGCCAGTAGCAGAACTGGGAATAGAATTGAGGTCTCTGTTGTCTCTGCCGCAGTGCTCTAGCCATTCTGGTGGACCGAATCTTGTTACTACCTCGTTGGACTACATGAGCATGTATAAAATTTGGTGGTTGCTGCTATGGAGACATGATGTTTTTAAAGAAATCAGAGACTGTTGTTGTTTGTTCTGGGTCTGCATTGTCCTAACAGACCAGCTTCTAAGCTTAAAGACTACATGGTGGCTATTGCTGAATATTTAATGGCTCCCCCAAATGAGTGTTGTCCTTGTACAACTGGTGTTTGACTTATTGTGAAGTGTTCTACCCCACTACACTATGAAAGATGCTAACTACAAGGTGCTAATTCTTCTTACGATATTTCAGCACAATGCAAAGAGCGTCGCGACTGAAGAGAGAGGTGCTTCTGATGACCACAGAACCACCCCCAGGCATTACGTGCTGGCAGAACACAAACCGGATGGATGATCTACGAGCCCGTATGTATTACCATTGCATTTTTGTTTCGTTTTTTGCAGGATTTACACCAAAATTCTCTCTGCCCTGGTAATGTTTACTGGGCAGTGTCCTGGCAAAAACTCCCAGTGACATATCCTCAGTGAGTGAATATTTTGTCCGTACTTAACAATTTGTGGATTTCAACATTAGGGATGAAATTATCAGTTCTTGTCCACTTTTCTTTTGGGATGCCCCTTCTTTATATCCCCTGTTGGTTGGCCCTCTAGTCCAGTGGCTAGGGAGCGTGGATGGGGAGAGAAGTTAAGGAAACAGCCACTTTGTGGCATGCTCCCTTTTATGTTCTTAGGGACTTAAGGTGTCTCAAGTGACACTTTTGCTAAAGTAATGTTAACCCCCTCTCATGCTTTCCAACACTGTTGAAGGGGTCAGTGCAAGTAGTGGGTTGAGTGTTCATTGATAGCAATGCTCTATAGATGGCTTATAGAAGGCCAGGGATCTATAGGGTTCTCCCTCCATAACTTAGCCTTTAGGTTAACTCCATTTCGGGCACTGACTTCCCGAAGAAATAATACTGTGGAGCAGTATTGAAGATTATGGCCCTGTAATCCTAAACATTAGGTTTGCCACCGTAACACAAGAGATTGTTTGGGTCTCTAGGTCAATTCACAGTCCTGGTTCTAGGACTGAATATTAATTCAACTGCCTTTTTCAACTGTTGGCTGAAAATTCACCGTAATTATTGTATCATCCTCACAATCTAGAACTTGAGACATTTTCTTTCTTTCAGAAGTTGAAATTGGCCATGACACCTGAAGCATAAGAAGGGCGCAAATAACAAAGCTTAGCCTGGGTGTAAAGACAGAAGGGTTAGCAATAGCAGAAATGAGTGAAATAATATATCCTTCCTTTACTCTAGTGCACTCACTCAGCTGAGTACCAGCAGTACAGATTTTGCCAGTGAAGAGGCTCCACCGTGTAATAGTCATTCATCACTCCATCCCCTTTTCCTCCTTGTCTCCCTTTCCTCTCACACTCTTTTTTGCTTTCAAAATTAGATAACTAATGATTGTTTAGGCCTTCCCTAGTTCCAAGGGATTATTGATCTTACTGCCCAGCAGAGTAGAACCAAACTTTTAGTGAGGAGGTGGCGGCAGTCATTTCTCTTGGCAGATGCAGGCATGCTACAGCTATAAAAGGTGTGATGGGAATACACTGACTTTAGCAGACGCGAAATGAGGGGGGGAAACATTGTTACCATTTTGAATGTTATAACTGTCTTTTTTTTTCTTTAAGAAATTTTAGGTAGTGTAAACACACCATATGAAAAAGGAGTTTTCAACTTGGAAGTAGTTGTTCCTGAAAGGTAATTAAATCACTGCATCCAAGAAGGTGGTGGCGGCGCGGGACCACATAGAATATATTTTTACCTTCCTGTCAAGCACATGTCAGTTTGTGAGAGACATTAAGATATTATACTAGGAGGGTTGGAGAATGGGGCATAAAGTATAATGGTTTGGTTCTTTGCCTTCATCTTTCCTGTTTGTGACATTATCAATCAGTTTTAAGTGAGAAAGCTTTTATATACTGATTTTATTAATATACCTATATATTTGTAATATATAAGTATAGAAAGATTTCACTTTCACACTCCCAAGATGTGTAACAATGAACTAAAAATACTTTAAAAAAGTTTAAGATCCTTAAATTATTTTGATGCCATTAAACAGGGAAAAATGGACAGCCTGTATGGTGCATACCATATCTTCTTCCTTTCCTTGTTTACAGCCAAAGTGAATTGATGTAACTAAAAGGGATTTCAAGTAAAATGAGAAAAGCAAGCATTCTGAGGCAATGAGACATTGGCTTCACAGCAGAGGGGAGTCTGTCCTTGTTTGTTTGGCTGACCTAGACTAATACAGCTATCCCTTTGCAACTTGTCCTAACACAGCACTAGAAACCAGTTTGTGTTAAAAGGCCTGGTCAAAGATGGGGCTGTTCCCCCAAAAAACTTGCTGTTGAGAGGGTGGTTGGAATTTGCAAGCGACTGGGGAGAGGGCGCTATAGTGTTATTTGTGGTAATGCAGCACATAGAATTGAAAATTCAATTAGACTATATTTTAAATGAAATCTGTTTCTTGAACACCTGTTTTTAAAAGATACCCATTTGAGCCTCCGAAGATTCGCTTCCTGACACCTATTTACCATCCCAACATTGACTCTGCTGGAAGGATTTGCCTGGACATCCTCAAATTACCACCCAAAGTAAGACAGTGCTGCTTCAGTGGGGATCAACAAGGTTAAAGATAATGCTAAACTCACCTATTGTCCTGGCTGTAAAAGCTTCACTGAAACAGGCTATTTCATATAGGCTCTTGCATACATGGATACTTGTGATGCAGTCAGCAGTATAATGCATGCCATTGGTTACTCACTGAGACATCTCATTCTTTGCTTTTTTTATGCTTTAGAGCTAGTATTTTCAAAGGGACCTAAGAGAGTTAGGTGCCCCTTTGAAAATCACAACTTAGGTGCTTTGATTCTGATGCAGATGTAAATGACACAGGACGCTCGGGGTCACTGTGGATTAAGAAGGAGGGAGATCATCTCTGTGTCACAAGAATTGCCCTCTTGTAATGGCCAGAATAGAAACTGCAGGGAAAACTGATATGAGCACTCTTGTTGCAGAACAGGTTAGCTCTGTAGCTGTGGTGAACCAAGAGTGTGATCCAAGTCAGGCCTGGAATATTTTTGTCCTTTGTAGAAGAGGCAGCAACCTTGAGAACCACTAACTTGGCATCAGGTGTCTTCCCTGTTACACAAACTGAGTGCTAATCTTAATATACTGCATTGAGGTCTGGAAACTGAGGAAAATTACCTGTTCTCTGCATGTCAGCTAATGTACAGACGTTTCCTTGTTAAGCTCTGCTTTTATTGTTCTGTTTCTGTGGAGGGTGCATGGAGGCCATCCCTGAATATCTCCACGTTGCTGACATCCATACAGCTACTGATGAGCGAACCTAACCCCGACGACCCTCTCATGGCAGACATAGTACGTATTCTTTTCTTCAGTTCCAAATACTGTTGCATGCAAATTATAGCAGAAGATGTTGGTATCTGTGTTCACTCTTCTGTACACAGTGTTCACAGGTGCTTGATTTAAGTACCTACCCGCTTTGTCTCTTGCTTTATTTTTTCTAGTCCTCGGAGTATAAATACAACAAGGAAGTATTCCTTAGAAATGCCAAACAATGGACTGAGAAATATGCAAGCCAGCAAGGGAGGGTAAGAAACGTACTAGGCTTTGATTCTGCTACAAAGGAATTGGGTGTAGGCTAAATCTTCACATGTATAATCTTGCTTGTCCTCAGGAAGTAATGTGACTGGCACAGATTTAGCATCACTTTCAATACTATTTATTTTTCTTGCCTCTAGACCGCTGATCTCACTACATTTTTGGGTGTTTATTTCAGGTTCCAATTTCAGGTTTTTGTTTTAATTGAGGGTGGGTTGCTAGGGTTATGATATTGCCATAATGTGCATTCTCTGAATTTAACTTCTCTCAGAAGCCTTTCTTAATTTTATTTAGGTAAATTTCACTGGTTCCCTACCCATGCTGTCAGAGAGAGAGATTTCTGTGTATGTGACATATTAGTCGCGTCAACTTTTGCTGGTATAACTATACTGATAGTTATACAGGCAAAACCTTCCTACTGTAGGCACAGCGTACACCAGCAAAAGGATGTTTTTGCTGCTCTAACTGCAACTAAGTGTACACTACAGATTTCTCCCATTGTTTCTCCATTGTCACGTACGCTGGTGCAAAGAGGGTTACTCACTTTGTGCTGCTGTGAACGTTGCATAATGTGCTGACTAGTGGAGAATCACGTGCTATATGTTTGGGGGAGAGGGAAAAGCAGGGACCCTGTTCCTACCCCCACCCCCAACTAGCTGTGAAAATGGATCCTGACTGAGAATTCTTCATAGTACTTGATTCTGTTTGACCCTTTAAATATAATGGCTATAACTAAGCAATCAAATGTAGCCTTCAGCCTCAGTTAGTGTTTTCTTTTTCAGTCAAATATCCAGCAAGCTGGCAAATAAAAACTAGCATTGTTTTGCTCACTATTGTAACACTAGGGGGCACCTGAATCCTTGACAATTGTCTGACTTCTGGAAAATAGCTGTGCAGTCTTACTCCTCAGACTAATGAAAATAGGTTGGGTGCTTGTTGTCCATCTTACGGTCCTACTTGAGGCTGCTTGCCTAATGGATTGTAACGATTCCCCAGATATTTCAGGGGAAAAGCAAACCACTGCTTCCACCTTTAGGTGGGATATTTGCTGTGGTGGGAGATAAATGGAGACTGATGTCTGGCAAAATCCTTGCCAGACTCGGCACAGCTGTGCGCCTGCACCTTGGTGCTCTGCTTCCACTAGCTGCCATTCTGCCTGGGGCCTCTGCTCAGCTAATCCTGCTTTTCATCACAGCTCCTTTTTACCTTTCTCCCACAAGCACCTCTCTGTGTGCCATGAACAAGCCTTGGAGCCATTCTGCTATCCACAACCCTATTTTTTCTATCGCCCCTACCCTGATCACTCTCCTCCCTTAAATTAGTAACTTCAATTACATTTTAAAACTGAGGGGAGGGACTAACTAACCGTATGTCAGGGCTCAACAAAATTGGCTCCCAGCTAGGTTTCAGCAGTTTTATTTTTGGTCACCAGAGGACACTCCTCCACTGCATTTCCACAGCAGAGCTAGGAGCCACGCTACAAACCCGGGTCGCCCTGGTGACCTGGCAGCTGAGTTTTTTGAGCCCTGCCCTATGTGAACAATGAGCCTTGTGACATTACTTTGTGTAAGCCTCCTTTTCCTCTACCTGCATCCTCTGGCACTGTCTGTCCCAAAGTCCTGTCTAATTTAGACTGTGAACTCTTTATGTGGAGACTTCCTTTCACCTGAAAGATCTCTCCCCTGTGCCTACAGGTTTTGCTTTTGTGGTTAATTGGTCCATTGCAATGCAACTCATGGGAGGGTGTGATGGTGCAGGGTGAGGAGATTTGAGTAGTTTCATCGCGACAGTTTTTGCTGATGGTGACTGAGACCCAGTTTTCAAGGGGTGCCAGTGGAGCAAACAGAGTAGGGGGATAAAGTACTGCCAAGTAAACACTGCTACGTTGTGAATTAATGGCAGGTTTATTTAAGATTTTTGGTTTCACAGTAGGTACAAAGAATTACAGTAGTCAATCCTGGCAGTCCATGAACGTGGCCACAGCGGACTCTGCCAGGAGGAAGCAAAGCTGCCGTACTAGTGGGTCAAAAGGGGCATTCCTTTGTGGTCGGAGCAACGGGAATATTCAATCCAATTGGAGGCTCGGCCTGCGAATTGTTTCAGGGATTTGAAAGAGGGCACATACAAAGCAGGTTGATATTGCAAAGGTACCCCCTTTCTCCACCAGCATCACCTCAATCTTTCCAGGTAGCTGCTCTCATCTAGTTGCTTATTTTAGCCTATTCTTCTTAAATGCCCTGTAGCCTCTCTTTATCATGTCATGCACTTATTTAAAAAAAAAGTCTGTTAAGGTTGCAAAATCAAGCATCTGAAAGTTAGGGGCATTTAACAGGAGTTTTGCAAAGGAGTTCTCCAGGTGAAGAAGCAGCAACTATGTGACCCTTGGGGGGAGGTTGTGATCTTTAGTGTGCACGCTTGCTGCTTGACTGAAGTAGCTCACGGGAGCTGTGTTTGGAGGACTGTGAGGTGATTCTAGCGGCCCATAGGCAAGGGTGACTGTTTCTTGATGAGGCTTTGGTTCCCAAGTCCTTTAGCACCCTTCAGCCCGAGAGCAGAGCTGTTCAGGGAGAATCAGGGTTTAAAAAGCATATTGCTTTGGGATATTTGCTCGCACTTTCTGTTCTGTAACTGTGCAAGTCTGGCAGTAGTTTTCTAAGAGGAAGTACTAGTGTGTCTTCAGGAAGTGCATGGTCCTTCTAGATCAAACTTGATCTTCCATACTGACTGTGAATGTTTTAAAAATAAAGGTAATTTTCTTTATTTGAATCTTTTCTCTCTCTTATGTAATACCAGGCTTCTAAAACTCCAGATGAGGAAGTGACCCAAGGCGAGGCTACCATTGCCAAAGAATCTGCCTTGTCTCAGAAGAGAAAAAGAAATGATATCAGCAGGAAGGGAAAAAAACCCTGCCTCGATTCCTAGAGATTTTCTTTGTAAAACATTTTTATGAATATGTAACGCACAGGTTTCACTTTGTCTCTTTTCTTTAATACCCGCAGTGACAGAAATTTGTTTTCAAATTAAAGCTTTCTAAATTTTCTTCCAGTAGCATTACAAATTTTTTATTTTGTCTGTGTCTAAGTATTTTAAAAGGAAGGCAGAATTGGAAATAATAAATTGATCTTACTTTTTTTAAGCTGTCTTGTGATGGTTATGTGTGAATGAAACATTGCTTAACATTGTCTGTGCAAGGTATATGGCCAGTCTGGCTTTTTTCTTTTTGTGGTTGATGACAGAGTAGAAATCAGAGCACATAATCAAAGGACGTATTTGAATTTGTAACTTTATGCTGTTCCCCACTGCAATTGAGCCATCAGCACACCTGTCTGTAGCATACACTTCAGTTTCTCTTGTTGGAGTAATGACAGTAAATGATACATGACTGTGGGCATACGGTGTACTTTGTATCCCACCCTTTCCCCAGCCATCTTCCCACCTGTGCAATCTCTAACCAGCTCATAAATCAGAAGAACACTACTTCAACAACTGAGCAGATGGCAATGTTTTACAGCCAAGACTGGAGCAGAGTCTAGAGGGAGACAAACTGGTGTAACTAATACCTTCCAGTCCCTTAATGCATGTTTGCATCTCCTCATCAACTTGCATCTTACACCTCAAGTCTGCATTTGGCCATGAAGTGTAAAGGAATCTAAAGTTGGTAATCTGGAAACCCAAGGTGCTGGAAAAGATGAGCAGAGCAAGAAAAACAAACTGAGCTATGGAAGAAAGTGTAGTTTAAAGCAGCAACCACCATTCCTCACTTCCTCCTGACTTCCCAACATGCAAATTTTACCACCCTGTTCCCTTATGCACTAGAATGTAGGTGCAAAAAAGTCTGTTCATGTAAGAAGCTTGACTTTTAGAGGTACTGTGTGCCCACTGATTTCAGCGGGAGGGGTGGAGGCTGAGCACTTTGAGCATAGTCCTGAAAATTTCCATTTCACACCACCTCTGAACTGGGCCATCAAGCTACTAACACAGGTTGTGACTGGAAAGTGCGTTGTCTTCAGTGGTGCTTTAGGGACCCTCCTTTTCCCCCCTCAGAGTAATAAAAATAGTTGCCTCCAAATGTTTCCTATACAGCTAGACAGGCATTTGCTTCTCCAGGAGGGACTGACTGGGAAACATGGCACAGCCCATTCTATAACAATTCTGTGATAGTTGGCGTGACTATAACAAGTTGTCAGCCTTTGCTGACCCTCATGCTGGTCCCTCCTCCCCCACATTCTGCCAGTGCTGGCAGCCCCCTCCACAAGAGGAGAAAAAAAAAAAAAAAAAGCAGCTGTTGCCTGAAAATTCAGCAGTGGCCATGGCTTGAGTGCCCCCGCCATCAAAAATGCACTCCAGGGACCCTCTGTTCCAGCTTCCACTGAGCCACTCCAGGCAGCTTCTCTCCATGGTGTGCCTGGGGACTCCTCACCCTGGCCACTGTCCCAGCTGCATGCCTGGGGACACCCCCTGCCTAGCTACTGCTGAAAGTAGACAGCCATTTTCAACAGCATGCTTGGGGGTACCCCTTCTCCTCTACTCCAGCTGCTGCAGAAAGAAGCCACCCAGAGCAGCTTTCAGTGGCAGGGGCAGCAATTTCAGCAAGGCCACAGAGGACACCACATGCCACTCCAAACAGGCTCATGTGCTGCTCTCAGATGCATGCCGGGGGTTGCTGACCCCTGGAGTAGGAGCATGTAGAAAGAATCAATGACCTCCCCTCTGCAAGTACAGGATGTCCTATTGAGTAATTAAAGTATGGTTCTACTCCAAAACGCCCCCTGCCTCAATGAGTCCAGCGCAAATGAGCTTAGTTTACACATAAAGGGTTTGTGTTTAGTAAAGCTTCTGCACTCTTGATACACAGAGGAAGCCCCGCTGGGCTGTGGGGCCTTTTCTACATTACTTACTATCACAAACACACAATGGAGTTAGTTGATGTGACTCTGACCATGACTTGGCAGTTGGCGTAAACCATGGTACAGCACTGAGCTGGCTAAATGGGATTACCGAGGAACGTGATTTGTGCTGACCACAAAGTTGGGAGCAGACTGATGCTGTTTGCCTCAGGTCTTCACAGCCGGGTTAAACTGATGCCGGTTTCTAATGTAGCCAAGCTCTGAGAATGTAGTTGGGTTTTTTTGGCCATGCTGACTGCTGATAAAGTCTCTAGTTCCAATATTGCTCACACAGTAACACCTGTTCAACCCTGTTGCATTCAGATTATTCCCTCGCTGACATCTATGCAATACCAGGTTTGGCCTTAGGGGTATTTAGGTACCTAACTGCCTTTGCTTTCAGTAGGAGTTAGGTGCTAAATACCTATGAAGATCTAGGTCCTTTTTATTTCATTTATCTTGACTGATGTCTGAAAAGAAGCAGGGCCCATTTCCCTTCTCATGAGCTGTGTTGCTTCTGCAGAGAAGCAAAGTGGCTGAATCTTATATTAGTCACCAAAAAGGAAGCAGGTCTGGTGCATCCAAAGCATGTCTTTCTCATTCATAGTCCAGAGCAAAGCCATGTTCAAAGTATAGCAAAATGCCACAAAATACCATTTCCAACATAGCTGGTGGGCCTGACTTGAAACAGCTGCATCCCCCCAGTGCCTTCATTAAGAACGTTGAGAAGCTAATAGCTGCATCAGGCCCACAGCTGCCATAGGGGCCATAGGATTTGTCAAGGCTGTTTCCCCAATCTGGTACTTCAAGTGCAGAAGGTGGGGGCCCACAAAGGACCTTAAAACTACTGGTCCTAAAGCCTTGTCTTAAAACTTCTCCAAGGCTACCAATTTCCTGGCCTTAGAGTGGTGTTGCTGCCACTCCCCAGATGCAAAACGTCCTTTGAGAACCCAGGAAGGTGTACTTGGGAATGCCTTCCTGCAAGGTGCCCTCAAGCACTTTTGTTTCTCCTTTAGGAGAGCAATTGAACCCCAGCTGTGATATCTACTAAAATGGAACTGAATTCTCTTTAGTAGCTGATTGTGCAGTCTGAGGCACACACACACAAAACCTCTCACCTTTTAGGACACAGAATCAGATCTTGTTCTTAAAAGGATAAAGTTTCTTGAAGAGGAATGGCTATGAAAACACAGATTTAACTTGGATAGTTGCAGGACAATGGGGAGTGAAGTACATGTGCTCAGCACAGAGGAATCAAAAAAAAAATAACCAAAACAGAAATAACCTGAACATGGCCAGTTAAACATTTCTTGTTCTACTCACGCATGGATAGTTAATAAATTAATTTCTTCTTAGCCTTGGATGTCACTGGATTCTCTATGCCTGGCCGCTTACCTCCTTACTGGTCCTTCCAGGCACTCTTCTCCCACCAAACAGGAAGTAGGAAACAGGAAAGGCCACTGTCTCCAATTAAAAAAACCCTATAATCTCTTTCTATTGGCTCTCCTGGCATTTTGCCAACTCACTTCCTGGGATTTCTCTAGGACTCACTGTTTATGGTATTAACCCTTCCCAAGGTTACCACAATGTTAACATCAATAAAGGCTATTGATTAGCTTTGTGCAAACAAGACACTCTGACTGACTTTCCTTAGTGGTTTCATTAATTGAACAAGGACACATTTCCCTAGGTCACTACTGAGTTTGAAGGCATAGCATATAAATACTGTTTATATGGGTATACCACAAAGCTCGTTAGAGTCAATGGGAATCATTGGCTGTGTCCACACTGACAAGGTAGTTTGAATTAAGGAGGCTTAATTCAAACTAACTAAAGTCTTGCCTACAGTAGGCTTTAATTAGTTCAAATTAAGGGCTTCCTTAATTCGAACTAATAACTTTGAATAGGGTATTCAAAGTAAAGTTTAATTCAAACTAATTAGTTCAAATTAACCAATGTGGCCATGCCTGGCACTTGCTTAGTTCGAACTAATTTTTTCTAGTTCGAATTAAGTTAATTCAAACTAACTAAAATTAGTTTGAATTAGTTAGGTCGAACTAACTAATACAAACTAATTTTAGTAAGCGTAGACATAGCCATTGACTTTAGCTGGCTTTGCATAGGCCCTGAACAATTATGTCTGCATTAAAATGAGAAGAACCAGATAGGCCTCTTTCCTTGCAAGGGTTCGTTGCTCGGGTGAAATAGTGCCTCCCTCTTCACTGTTCTCTTGCGTTATAAAGTCCAAAGGCTTCTGTTTCAGGTGGTGTCTGTTTTCCCTTTTCTTCTGTAACCCAAAAAGCTTATTTGTTGATGGTAATGTTAATGAGATGTAACCTACCGGTCATGGTTTTTCCCCCACCCTGTTCTATGGGAAAATGGCAGCAATTACAACTTATTTTAAAATCACAATTTATTTTTCTAGTGTCTTTCATACAAGATGCTTTACAGTTAATATACAAAAAGAGGGTGTAGGAATTCAAAGGAATGGTCAGCAGGGGAGGGAAAATGGTTTTATATATAAATATACACATAATATACACACGCACACATGCTGGATATATATGGCATCAAATATACATACAATAACATATACATGGTGTATTCAATGCATTACATACAATTCAGTTTCTTTTAGTACAGGCATGTGATAGCTGGATGTGTCCATGACGTGTATCTGATATAGAGTAGCATTAATGTTAAGAATAAATGATACAAATGTTATAAATCTGGTATCCTTTAAAAGCAGATGGTGCTTGACTCAAACTAACATCTCCAGTTGGACAAATAATATCCCAGGGCAGTGGTTCTCAATCACTGTGTTGGGACATATTACTGTGTCATGGACAGCCAGGGAGATGGCTGGATTTGGAGTGGGCCTGTGTGTCCTGCGGAGTCGCAATATGCTGCCCAGTGTGTCATGACCCACAAGAGGTTGAACAACACTGTCCCAGAGCATGGTGGCTGATAATATTAACACTGATTCAGGCAAGAACAAATGGCAGACAGCCCTGGGAAGGGTGGAGGATGCATAATAATATGGAAGAAGGAGAAACAGCTCTGGAAGGGTTTATCCAAAGCAATGCAAACAATGCTGAATGGGTTTGGGATGCTGACAAATGCCCTGCCATGGTGGCACCATTTTTAAATGGATAAAGGTGGGTCTGGCAAGCTAATAACCCTGGAACATGAGAGAGACCTAGTAAAGGGTTTCTATAAGGGACAAATGTAGACCCAAGAATTGGATCAAGTCTCTGGAAGCCAAAGGAAGAACAATGGGAAAACGCTTAGCCTGGGGTTCAGCCCAGTCATATAGTCTTGGGCATGGTCTCCCCAGACACCAAATATTTGGGCCAAAGCAGAATTGACACATGCTGTAATCATGACATACAAACGCCAGCTAAAGCCTACATTCATGGAGCACCATTTGAGAGTGGATTTTCAGTTACATTTTGAAAACTAGCCTATTAATTGGAAAGACACTGGCCCTGATACAGCAAAGCACTTAAACATGCTTTTTCTTCTCCTGTCACTTGAACAGGTGTGAATTCATTGACTTGACTGGCGTTACTCCCAATTCACTCTGGTGAGAGTTATACCGTGTAAAGAAAGCCTGAACATTTTCTTTAGCCTGATTGGTTATTTATATTAAATATAAGCATTTTTCCCCACCCTATTTTTCCCAGGAGAGCTTGTAGCAGGATTACGCCCACCTAGATGCCAGGGAAGAGAATTCAGATTAACTGGGGAGAGCAGCAAGTTTTGTTCAGAATCTTTAACCCCCTCCCATGCCCCTTTTAATCCCAAATGAACTCAAATATCTAATAAACAAGTGGGGGGAAATGTATCCCATTTTGTCTAAAGGCTGAGGAAGTGTGCATTTCTAGGCCTATGAGGAGACCTCCTGCACAAATGGAAAAACAAGTCTGACATTTCTATAGCAAAATACAAGTATGTCTACACTTACTAAAATTAGTTTGAATTAGTTAGTTCGAACTAGAAAAAATTAGTTCGAACTAAGCAAGTGCCATTCATGGCACTTGATTAATTCAAATTAGCGATCTCCATTGATTTCAATGGGCCAGTTAGTTCGAACTAAGAAATTAGTTCAAACTAACATGGCCACATTGGTTAATTCGAACTAACTAATTCGAATTAACCCTTACTTCAAATAGCATATTTGAATTTATTAGTTCGAATTAAGGAAGCCCTTAATTCGAACTAATTAAAGCCTAGTGTAGCCATGGCTTAAATTAGTTTGAATTAACCCTCCTTAATTCGAATAACTTGCCAGTGTAGACATAGACAAGGAGGAAAAAGCCGTAAGCCAAACAACCCTTTTCATGTCTCCCTTATCCATATAATGAAGGAATAAGGGCACAAAGCCACGCTTCCCTTTGCAGCACGCCTGTCAAAATGCAGCCTCTCTCTTCTCTGTACCATGAGTGCAGGAGACAGCAACTTTTCAGGAGATGCCTGAGGTGAAATTGAGGGTCATAGAACTAGCCTCGGGAAGCACAAGTGTGAAGTCGTAAGGGGCTGTGTGTCAGGCTTGAGGAGCCCAGGTTGATGGTAGCGCAGCAGGAATTATAAATGACCAAATATTGCAGATTATGTCCTGTGCAGTTTCCAGCTGAGTCCTTGCCTTGTGCCAGATCTCAGGGGTATGTTTGGGAGAGGGTGCTAAAATATAAATCTGGATCTGTGTCATTTGAGAGCAGGGCAGAGCCATTAACTCTTAGAATACCGGAGACTATGCTGGTGCCAGTTATTTAGGCCTGAGATGGTCATTTGCAAACACACACGGCTGCTATAACATCACTAATCCCAACGAGTTTTCTCCACGGCACAGCAGATGCTCAAGCCTCCATAAAGCACATAACCCAGCAAACATGGTGCCATCGAGGCAGGTGGGACGAGCGCTGTTTCTCCTGCAGAACTGGCACCATGCTCAGCCCCTCCTGCTCTCTCTGTTCCCCTGAGCGTTCTGTCTGCTCTGCAGAACATGAAGGAAACTGTTTGCTGGCCCGTGATCAGCTTCCTTTTCCTTCCAAGATGAGTCCAAACACCTCTTCCATTCCCTTTTCAGGCCTGCTGCAAAGGCCTCGGCCTGACTTCTCTCCCAGTCACTCGCTTTGTCTCGCCCTCTCATGCCCCGCTTGAACTTCGTACCATCTTCCACCAGCCTGTAGGATTGGAACAGCCTTTCTGTTATTGCTCCCCAATTGCCTTTTCTCGCCACCTAGAGAGAGCGCCTGAAGGGCTTCCTCTGCCATGAAGCTTTCCAGCTAGAGATCCTGTGTCCTGAGTGATCTGTACTCTACCTTCTCATGCCTCTGGATTTGGGCCAGGAGATGGGTGCATCGGGCTGCGCCATTTACATCCAAATAACAACCATGGGCCTGATCCCCACGTCCTTACTTGGGCAAACGTCCATTCGAGTCATTGGGATTTTAGTGAGACCATTGACACAATGGTTGCTCTGGTGGGAGCAGGAGTGGACTAAGCCTCGCTGGGTTTACTTTGAGTGTAGGTGGGGCTCTGATGGCAAGATAGGCTGGCCGGGTCAGCAAGTAGACTGGGTGGGAGCTTGGAGGGGAGATTGGCTGGTTGGGTTTCAGTTCTGTCATGTTCCCTTCCTTCCTGCTGTCCTCTTCCAGCAGAATTACATTCTGTACGGTACAGCAAATGTGTGTCAGACACAGTGCATGGGAAGTTGGAACGAGTACATGTTTTTGTCCCTGGAGCTGACCCGCACGCCTCTCGCCAGCAGAGCATTTCTTCAGTCACTCCATGTGGCAAATCCTAGCCAAGGAAACCTGAGTCATTTGCTCTGCAGGGGCCAGCTTCTGGTGATAAAAAGCCCCAGTTCCAAGTCACAGGGGGTGGGCAGGAGCATTTCCCTGGGGGCTGTGAGCACACTGGTCTTGTGACAGTGCTGCGTGGCATTGCAGGCTTCATCCGAGGCCCAAACTCATACCCCTTGCTTTAACGGGGAAACACGGCTAGGTGGAGCTGGGAAACAAACCTGCTTGATGAGCCAATCAGGAAGCTGCTTTTTAATAAGCAAGTGAGTAGCAACCAGCCATTGGGCTGCAGCGGGTAGCTCATTGACGACCTATCAAAATCAAACGACTTAGAGATCATCAGCGCAATAAAACCAGAAGCTTTGACCTGTCAATGGGTTCTGGCATCAGGCTCGGCTAGGCTTCGGGTGGGAGGGAGCCCTGCTGGACCGATGTGTTTCATTTCAGGGCTGTCCCTGCAGAGAACCAGCCCTCCCAGCGGCCTTTGCCCTCCTGCCTCTCATTCTGCTACTCTCCATGTCTGTCCTTCAGGCCTTCTACATTCACAGCTCTGCAACAGGAAGGCCAGTGCCTCCCCTGGCCCTTTCAGCTTGTGGACTGAAAAAGCCATCCTGGCCAGGCTGCGGCGAAAGCAAGGGCTAGTGGATTGATTACGGGGGAGGGAGCCCTGGGTTCTAATCCTGGTGCTGGGCTATGACCTTGGCCTAGGTTGCTAAAGGCTGCTTGGATCTGGGTACCCTTCCTTACCACACATTGGCTATGTCTACACTTGTAAATTTAGGTCAACTTCAGGAAAGTCGTCTTAGCATGTCTACACCAAAATTTAAAGTCGACTTTGGGGGGAACGTACAAAGTCGACCTAGAGCATCCACACTGGACGCCTAGGTCGACTTCTAGGGGTTAGGGGGACCTAGGGCAGGTCCACGGGGGCAGGGGAGCATGCTTGCCCAGTGCCAGGGGGTTCAGCCTTTGCCCCATTGTACATAGGTACAATGGGCCCAAGGGGGACAGGGACCCTGGCAGAGCATAGGGGCAGGGTGGGCAGGGCTTTGCCCTGCCCTGTGGGGGGGCATGCCAGGCTCCCCCTGTGCTCTCCCCCTGGCAGGGAGGGCAGTGGGGGAGTCCTGGAGTAGCCCTAAGTCGACTTAGGGCTACTCCAGGTCTACACTGGCTTAAGTTGACTTGAAAAAGTCAACTTAAGCCTTAGGTCGTATTAAAATGAGGTTTTATAAAGTCGACTTTATTTTCATTAAGTCGACTTTATTTTCCTTAAGTTGACTTAAGGAAACTGTAGTGTAGACGCAGGGTAAATTAAGTCGACTGAAGCAAGCTTAAGTCGACTTAATTTACAAGTGTAGACGCAGCCATTGGGACTGACTTAAAAGGCGCTGAGAGCATTCCCCGCTGCCACTGTCTTCCCCTGGGCACTGAGCACCACTGAGGATCTGGCCCCAGATGGCTCATTCCCCAAAACAGGAGCACCCCAAATCAACAGCCGCTTTTGAAAATGTTGCCCTGAAGTATCTGCCTAGATTTCCCCAGCCGTGTAATGGGGGAGGGCCGGTTCTGACTCACCTCCCAGGGTGCTGACGCATTCCCTCGAGGGCATTTGTAAAGTGTCCCGCTAGGTGCTAAACATGAGACTTCTCCCGACCTCCGTGGGGTTGCAAAGAGTTATTGCTGCCCTGTTTCCCTGCGGCCACTTCACCCCCACCTGTTCCACTCTCTCACCTATCCTCTCCTAGGGTCCATGATCAGCAGGACTGAGTTATGTGGCTCAGGTGCCACGTGTGGGCCACCATCACAGCTGGCAGGGTCAGAGGGCAGCAGGCTGTGGGGTCACTCCCTGGGTGGGAGACCTGTCTCCCTGGGTTAGATTATGGCTCCTTACCTGCTGGTCTCTCCTTCTACTCTCTCTGACTTGCAATGCTAGAGGCCTGCCCAAGGGAACCCCCTGGTGGGGTCTGTCTAGCTCCCTCCCTGGGCTCAGGGGTGGAGTGGTGTTTCCTCCCGTGTGGGGAGGGGGAAGACAGCAGTGTTGTTTTGTACAGTTTTGCATCTTTGTCCTGCCACGGAGACCCTGAGCCCTTAGCAGGGTGGCTTAGGCTGAGCTTTCAATGCCAGGTCCCGTCCTGGCGATGCTGTGCCAGTGGTCCAGGGTTACGATGCTGACAGAACAGCCAGCATCTTGCCTCCCAATTCCCCCCAGGTTGGGGCTCTTGCTTGGTTTGTTTGGCGAGGGGCTGCGTGCATGGCTGCTTGAGTGTTTATAAGTGAGACGTGAAGGATGGGGTGGGCAGAGAGGGACAGAACCCAACACGGAGGCCACTGCTGGCTGGTTCCCTACTTTCTGAAGCAATCAGCAACTCGTCGTCGGTTAGGCAGGGGCGGTGGCCACAGTAGCCACTCTCTTGCCCTCTGGCGCCCATCCTCGGTTGACAGGGGACGAGTGTCACCGAGGGGAAACTGTAGGCGTCCAGCATGGAGCGCACACCCAGGGCGTCGGGCGCCTTGAACATGTGATCAGCCTCAGAGAACGTCACCAGAGCCTGGGTGGAGTCATACGAGGTCTTCTCCATGTCATCTGAGGTGTATGAGGGAGGGCAGCTGCCTTTGGGCTGGCCCCTCTGCCGCAGCAGGCGCAGGTCGTCTCGGAAGTGAGGGTTGAAGAGCAGATAGAGCAGGGGGTTCAAGCAGGCAGGTAAGGGCAGCGCGAGCAGCAGAACTGACTTGATGACCTCTGGGGTGATGAGGAAGAGGTTGAGCATGGAGGAGAAGGTGAGGAAGGCCACAGGGCAGTAGAGGAGGCAGTTGGTGAAGATCAACCAGGCCACGTGCTTGATCATGGCGCAGTCCCAGGTGGTGTCGAACTCCCCTTTCAGCAGGTTGCAGTAAAGCCGGATGTAGGTGCCCGTGATGATCAGGAAGCAGAGTGTGTTCACCATCACTAGGGCCACCATGAACCCTAGAGTGGAGGGCTTCCCGTCGGGAATGGGGTACGGGAGGCAGAGAGGAGATGTGCCGTAGGTCCCAATGGAGAAAAGGGGCAGCACCGCTGCCACAGAGGACAGGGCCAGGCAGCACAATGTGGCGGCTTTAACGCCACAGAAGGAAGGCGACTTTCCATACAGCCGGAAGCAGGAGACTGAAACGCTGCATTGCACAGCGGCCAGAGTCAAGAGGAGGATGGCGGCCTCTGAGGCAAAGACGGACAGGAAGCCCGTCATCCTGCAGCCCGTGCCCGTCTCCCACTTGGCCCCGTACTTGGCAAACTGCCCGTAGGTCAGGGCATCCACAAAGGCCAGCATACTGCAATAGACGCCTGTCAGCATATTGGCCCCAGCTATGGAGCCGATGAAAAATTTGACTGGCGAGAGGTAGCTGGGCGAGGCGAAGACGGCCACGCCAACCAGCCCGTTGCAAAGCACTGAGACCAGCGCGATGGCCCAGACCCCCAGGCGGATGAGCCAGCTCTCAAACAACTGGTCACAAGGCTTGAAGGGACCTGCAAGGAAATGAGACCCAAAGTCATCAACCTTGATATAGCACATTGGCCTGATCCCTGCCATCCCTCCCATTCAGTGTTACCAAGCAGAACTGGGTCAGAACAAATGCATAAGACCCACTGAGCACACCTCTTACCCAGGAGATGTTCCAGGGGTATGTTTGTTCAGTGTTTCCCCTTTGCTCTGCCCCAATGTCCTCTGCCCTCTGTGACCTAAGGGGGTCAGTTGCTGGTCAGCATATAACAGCATAATGCATATCAATAGGAGGTGAACGTTCCTGGGCAGGACAAGGAGTGCGGAACCTGAGAAGGCTCTGCTGGCGTCCATGCACATGGCCTGGGATGTGTCTTGAATGCCAGTCCTTTACTCTGACTCGATAACTTTACGGAGAGGATGGTGTGATGAGATTGCTGACAATGGCATATATCCAGTATGTGACGGCTAGCAGGAAGTATCTCTCCTGGCCGGAGACGGGACACAGGATGGGGAGGGCTCTAAGTCACCATGGGGAATTCTTTCCCAGGTGACTGGCTGGTGGGTCTTGCCCACATGCTCAAGGTCTAACTGATAGCTGTATTCGGGTGGGGAAGGAATGCCCTCCACCCCATGTCAGAGTTGCAGAGCCTTTGGGGGTAATTCACCTTCCACAGCAGCCTGGGATATGGGTAATTTGCACGTTTAAACTAGTGTAAATGGTGGATTCTCTGTCACTTGAAGCCTTTAAATCATGATTTGAGGGCTTTGGTAAATCAGCCAGAAGTTGGGGGCTCTGATAGGAGTGGGTGGGTGAGGTTCTGTGGCCTTCAATGTGCAGGAGGTCAGACTGGAGGGTTACAGTGGTCTCTCCAAGCCTTAGTCTATGATCACAGCCCAAATCCTGGTGCTCAGCACTGCAGGGCCATGTGTGTGGCAAGGATACAATGACTTTCATTTCCAGCAAGGTAGCTCCTTCACCCACCCCGATGAATTATGTTTGTCACTAACTTGCCCAGAAAGGTTCCTGGCCCATGGCTGGCCTTCATCCCTAGGAAACCCCTACCTGTGGTCCCTTAGATTCCAGGGGGCTCCCAGACTAGCTCCTGGTGCCACCCAGGCCCCTACACTGGTAGTAAGAGACACCCCAAGTCCCTGTTGCTGAGCAGTCCCTCTGCTGAGATGTCATCAAAGCCTCTAGCCACAAAGAGCGATGGGTCTAGTGCACTCTGGGAGCAGGGTGTGAGGGGTTCCTGGGTTCTCTGTCCAGCTCTGTTACTCGACCACCTCTGCTCCAAGTCTCTCTGTGGTCTGGACCAAGTCACAGCTCACCCCAACCTTCACAGGTCGGAATTTCCCCATCTGGAGATCCATTTTGAAGTATCCACATAATCTGCATGCCTATCTTTCTTGATCTTTAGTTCATGACTGGCTTCTTCAAAGCAACACATATGTGCAGGAGCCTTGATCGGGCACATGAAGCACTGGCTGTACATGGTTTGGCCTGCTAGTGTGTGATGGGGCAAATTCATTCCCCATTTCCATAGGAATATGCAGCCTTCCTGAGCGTGGGATCTGGTGCAGGGAAAGGCTGGAGGTGGAAGGAGCTCTGCAAAAGGGTGGGACTAACATGATTCCTCCTTCTCCACCTGGGAGGTCACCAGCTCCATGATCTCAGCCTCGGAAAGAGGAATCCCATCTCTGCCTCCAGCAGCCAGCCTCAATTCTGGTCTCTGGGTGTGTGAGGCAAGCGGTGGGATGTAGGAGGAAAGCGTGGGAGTCAGCTGGCTCAGCAGGACCTCCAATCCTATTTCTGTGCTTCAGAGGAGGGGTTTTCCCCTGGGCTTGGTACTCACCAGGGCTGGGTGTGCACTGGATGGTGGGATGCAGCTTCGATTCCTCAAACTCCAGCTGGAAGTCATCCATGTCCAGTTCATCTATGCAGGGAAAGAAAGAGGGAAAGTGGACTGAGAACAGAACACTGCTGGGAAACAAGGCTGGTAGCGGGTTCCAAGGCCAGGTGAGACCACTGTGATCATCCAGCCAGACCTCCTACGTAACCCAGGCCAGAGCACTGCCCTGAATTAATTTCTCTTTGACTTAGAGCAGATCTTTCAGAAAAAACATCTCATCTTGATTTAGCAATTGCCAGTGTTGGAGAATCCAGCACATGCCTTGTATGTTGTTCCAATTGCTGATTACCATCACTGTTAAAAAATTATACCTTCTTTCCACTCTGAATTTGTCTAGCTTCAGTCTCCAGCCAATGGATGTTGTTAGACTTTTGACTGTTAGACCAAAGAGCCCATTATTAAATATCTGTTCCTCATCTAGGCAGGTAGTTATAAATTGTAATCGTCACTCTTCAACCTTCTCTTTGTTAAGCTAAACAGATTGAGCATCTTGGCTATGTCTACACTGGCAAGTTAGTTCGAATTAAGGAAGCTTAATTCGAACTAACTTAAGCCTTGGCCACACTAGGCGTTCATTAGTTCGAATTAAGGGCTTCCTTACTTCGATCTAATAAATTCGATTATACCTTTCGAACTAACCCTTAATTCGAACTAGTTAGTTTGAATTAAGTCAAATGTGGCCATGTTAGTTCAAACTACCTGCTTAGTTCAAACTAACCGGCACATTGAGCTTAATGCAACTGACTAAGCATGGCACTTGCTTAGTTCAAACTAAAATTCCAGTGGGGCCATGCTAGTTCGAATTAAGTTAATTCGAACTAACTAAAATTAGTTTGAATTAGTTAGGTCGAATTAACTAATTCAAACTATAAGGCAAATTCTTCAGGCCTTTAATCACTCTTGAGGCTCTTTGAACCCCTTCCTACAGTCTAACAAACAAGGAGTCCTGTGGCACTTTTAAACACTAACACATTTATTTATCGCATGAGCTTTCATGGGAGAAAAGACAGACACACAGGAAAGTTTATACAAATTAATGAAAGGTGTGAATTAGAAGTGGATTTGTTAAATTGCATTTCCCCACAAAAGCTCATGCGATAAATAAATGCGTTAGTCTTTAAAAGTAACCACCAGACTCTTTGTTTGTTTTGCTTAACTAGACTAACACGGCCGCCCCTTTGGAACTTCCTACAGTCTGTGAGACCAGCCTGCAGGATTAAAGGGGCTGTTGTGGTCTTGCCTGGCCTTTGTATTCACTGCCTTGGAGGGGGTAAAGGGTGCATGTCCCTGGTGAAGGCTGTCTCGTGATATTTGATGTTTTAATTAAAGCCCCAGCTCCCAGGGTCATGTGATTACATGGGCGTCTCAGCTTGTATTTTAAAGAAAGTGGATGTTCCTAGCCCTCTTACTTGCAGAGAAAAGCCTGAAAATGTATCAAAGAGTGTCTGCTGGAGGGGGCAGGGTTTGTTTTTTTGTTCTGCCTTGCTGTAGAACCAAGTATTATTATTTGTATTCCTGGAGCACCTAGCTGCATTTGCCCTGGAACCAGATGCCACCGTGCTAGGCCCTGAACAATAAAGACAAATCCTCCCTTCTCCCCACCAAGAGCCAACCATCTAAGTACAGTGTAGTCATGATCTATGCCTACGGACTATGGAAATGTGCATTAATAATGACAGTAACCTAATGACTCAGAAACCGGAAGACAAAGACAAAGAATCCAGTTTGTTTATTGAAAACATCATGATGTTCTGGCACCCGGCTCCCCATTTTTCACCATTTGGAGTTAGTCCTGCTGAGTTTTGCCAAATGGTACTTTAGCAGGTTTTCAAGTGAGCCAGCCATCTGAGCTGGGCCATTGTAAATATGGAGCCAGCTGGATTGGTCTTGGGTGCCCGCAGGTGTAAATGAGGTCAGAGTCCACCCTGCTGTGTTCATCCCATCAGCTGCACCCTGACCATGACTCTTAAGCTGCCCCAGAGGAGGCCATCTTCATTTCAGGAAGCCTTGGGGGGGGGGGGGGGGGGGAATGGCTGATTTTCATCTCTTTGCCTAAGAGTTGAAATATTGCTGCTGCTTTGGAGTTTGGCATGAAAACCCCCAGAGCGGGGTGGAAAATATTTCCTTCTTGTACTTTACAGTCTTGTAAAACCCATTGAGTCGTCTTCTGCTCTTAAGTTCTGGCACACTGTGTCTTGGTCCCCGGACAATCCAAGCCTTCAGTTTCTTTGGCCCAACCCTTTCCTGTTTGGTAACATGGCTATTCAAAAGTCCTCGACTGCTTTGTATTCCACAGACGGTCCATACTGCAGGATGGTCCTTGGCTGGGCGACTTCTACCAAGGCAGGAAATGTAAACTGGACACTCCTCTCCTCACTGGGAATGTAGGCACATGTCAGTTGAGGAAGCATTGGAATAAATGAGCTATTCCCCCACCAAGTCGGAGTATCGTAACAGTGCCCAGCTCTGTTCAGGCAGGGCAGGTGGCCTTATTTTTGGAATATCTCACAGTTTATTTATTTGGACTCTACTAAGGTGCCTACGGGCCTTTGGGCATGGCTGTTGAGAAGGTCACTTATTGGATGGGCTCCATGGCTGGATGGGCTGATCCTAGGACCTTAATGAATAGTGTTGGGGCAAAGATCAGAATAGAAGGAAGAGTTATATGAAGAGTGAAGCTCTGTATTAAGTATTTCTCACTCCATATAGATCTTGTTTTCTGTCATAACCAGAGCTCTCACACCTCATAATTTATGAATAATATTATGAATGAAAGGCCGCCTGGCAATGAGCCGCACTGCTTTTCTACGACAGCCACGTTATAGCTAAGAGCATGTCAATAACCTGGATAGAAGAGCCTGTGTTGCCCAACTGTCTAGACAGATGATCTTCTGCTGTTTGTTTAGCTAGAAGCGCTAAGAACAGGAGTTAGGCAATATGTTTGGACTAGACGCCTGTTCCAATAAACAGCCTTCAGTCAAAACAAGCCCAGTTACACAAAGAAGCACCATTGTGCTCCTACTGAAATTGGTGGCAAAATTCCGGTCGACCTCAATGGGAGCATGGTTAGAGCGGAATCTATTACAAGTGGGAATAAAAATCCAGTCTATGTTTTACATGTGACTGTCCTACGTGCTAAGTGCCACTCAGGTGGAAATGAGCTACTCAATCCAATCATTCACTGGGAATAAGGATTTGTATAGCTGGGAGAAATGGGCTTTGGATTGGACTCCTAGACAGCAGACAGCTTAATTATGAACAGACAAAATCAACTTGGTCAACAGTTACCACACAAAGGGAGCTCAGAGCCATCAGTTATTTCTTGCTCTTCATCTGCGGAAAGAGTGGCATCTCACTTCTTTATCATTATTTGTTTGTGGTAGCCTCTGGGGGCTTCAGCTGAGATTGTTACATGTTCTACCATCATACAGCTTGAGACTAGACCAGGGCAAAATTTTTTGGTCAAATAGTAAAGATACCCCCAAAAGGAAACCATTTGCGAATTCTAGTTGAATTCAACAAATTGTTTCAGCTGAATAAAAAAAAACAAAAACGGAAATTAAAAAACCTTGACAGAATTAAAATGATTCATTCTGAAAATTTTGAAAGAAAACATTTTGACTTTTCTTTCTGAGATGATGGTTCATTTCTAAATGTCACTAGTTTTTTTAAAAACTATAAAAAGAGTAAAAGGCACCCCAAAAATAACAAAACAGAATGAATCACCAAAACCAAACAAAACAAAAAAAAACCCCAAAACACCCTTGTAGGGCAAATGAAACATTTTGTTCAGCCTAAAATGAATTTTTTGTTCTTTTTTTGCTGTTGTTGTTGCTTTGTTTTGGCAAGGAAAACAAAGAAAGTTTCAGTTTTGGTTCAAAATGAATTGAGGGTTTTAAAAAAAAATTTTGGTTTGGCCACCAAACTGAAAAATCAATGATGCGCTCAGCTCTATTCTTGATAGTCCCTGCCCAGAAGAGCATATATCTAAATAGTTGACAATCTAAATCTCAAATACCATAGGCTATGTCTACACTTGTTAATTTAAGTCGACTTAGTGAGTCTACACTTAAAATTAAAGTCCACTTAAAGGGGAACTTAGAAAGTCGACCTAGAGCGTCCACACTGGATGCCTAGGTCGACTTCTAGGGGCTAGGGGGACCTTGAGCAGGTCCACGGTGGCAGGGGGGGCACCCCTTGTGTACAATGGGGCAAAGGGGGACAGGGATCCTGGCAGGGCATGTGAGCAGGGTGTGACACTGGATTTATGGAACCATTTATGATATTATTTTCTATTAATATCTCATAAATGCTATAATCCATAGGAACTATGTCATGTTTCGTATCAATAGAAAGGTAGGAATTTGCTGGGAATTATTATATAGTTTATGTATAGGAATTGTATTTGTATTAGAAGTTAGGAATATGGTTGTTATATCTATACATCAACTTGTACCTGAGAACGTCCTTAACATTAAGGACACAATGGTTGTAGAGGCTCCCAGGTACAATGGGCCCACGGAGAAACCTGATGAGTCATTAAGGACACAATGGTTGTAGACAGCCTCCTGTTTGGGGAGTTTCCACAGAATCACACAAGTTAAAGTATAGATATAACAACCATATTCCTAACTTCTAATACAAATACAATTCCTATACATAAACTATATAATCATTCCTAGCAAATTACTACCTTTCTATTGATACCAAACATGACATAGTTCCTATGGATTATAGCATTTATGAGATGTTAATAGAAAATAGTATAATAAATGGTTCCCTAAATCCAGACAGTGTCACACAGGACTCTGCCCTGCCCTTTGGGGGGCATGCCAGGCTCCCCCTGTGTCCCCGCGGCAGGGAGGGCATTGGTGTAGTCCTGGGATAGCCCTAAATTGACTTAGGGCTACCCCACATCTACACTGGCTTAATTCGACTTTAAAAAGTCGAATTAAGCCTTAAATTGAATTAAATCTAGGTTTAATAAAGTCGACTTAATTTTAATTAAGTCGACTTTATTTTGCTTAAGTCAACTTAATTTACAAGTGTAGACACTGCCAATGACCCTCTACCGCCTACCAGAACTCCTCTTTTGGCTCCATCCTCCAGTCTTTTCACCCAGAAGTCCATTACAAGTAATCTATGCTGCTCCATTATTTGCTCTCCTGGGATCAATTTACAGTCTCTCATGTTTTTTCAGATCTCTTCCGCAGGTCAGGAAGTAGTCAATCTGGGATCCAATGGCACCACTCTTGTATGTAACTAAGTCTTCCTCCCTCTCTACAAAGTATGTATTGGCAGCAATCAGGCAATGGGCTCTGCCTTACTCTAAAATATCCTCTAGTTTCCTTCCTGGTTCCAAGGTCTCATCTTCCATGACAACTCTTGTAGCCGTCATCATGTTCTCAGCATGTCCATTGGGATCTGCTCCAACAATCAAGTTACCAACGTGTGGTTCTTCACTTAGTACTCAATCCGGTGCTATCTGGAATTCCTCCTTCTTCTCAGTCGTACAACCAGCCTGTGGCACGTATGTTTGTTCTCTGCCCAGTGCTATTCTAATTTTCATCATATGGTCACTCTTCCTTTCCATGTCCACTGCCTTTTCCTGAGCCATGATACATTATCTTGTAACCCTCCCTGATGTCCCTGGATTGCAGTCCCTTCCATTTTGTCTTTTGTATGCTGGCAATGTGCACTGTCCTTTTCAACATCTCGGCTATTTTTCTTGATTTCACAAACTGAAATTGTTCCCACATTCAGGGAAGCCAAATGTAGATCTTGGGCTCTTTTCTTTAGCTGCAAGTTCCCAGAATATGGTGGCCTTTTCCTATTTTCCAACAGGCGAAGCAGTTGCCTGCTATATCCAGGGGTGCCCTAGCATTGTACTGAAATACTCTTGAAGACAAAGACGCACAGAGCATGTGATTGGTACAACTTTTACACAGCAGCTGGCCAAGCCTGATGCTCTTGGTTTGAGCCTGGAAACCCTTCTCCTAGGTGGACTGTCTACCATGGTTAGCAAACCCCATTTGCCTGGAGCAATCTGGTTATGTGCTGCCAGTCTCCTGCCTTTCACACCACTGCTACAGGCAGAAATCCTAGGTTTTTTTCTCTTAAGCAAGAAGCTTAATCTCTGGGGGAGAGGGAGAGGGAGGTCAGAGAGTTTACTGAGGGATTTGATGTAGTGTCCTAAATTAATGTAACAGGGCCTGGTTACTATTGCTGAGGCCTTGGGAATAAAATGATAATTAACTAAAATTGCAATTTATAAATGTATTAAAAAACCCATATCAGCAAAAGTGGGTTATGTATAGGTGATGGAAGATCCCGTTATTTAATGTTTAATGACAGGAACATGCCAGGGGACTGCCTGGTTAAAGACATCTTGCCCATTCCATGCATGATCTTTGCACCTTTGAGCCAATGAGAGTTATTTTTACGGGATGTAGCATAGGACTAGATGGTTGTTCCATCCCTCTGGGTTGCTAAGAGTTTCATCAGGTGTAGCCCTCAAAATTATTCTGCTTCACTTCCTGGTTCTATTACCCTACTAACAGACCAAGAGTGTCGGAACTAATCCAGCTCACACCCTCCTGAAAGGAGTTGAACACCCTCAACTCTTATTGACTTCAGTGTAGAGATGAGCGGGCTCAGCCTCTGGCAAGATCAGAGCATGACAGCGTATCCACTGGAAATCATACAGATCAAGTGGCAGCAAGTGACTATCCAGAAAAGCGTTTGATGAAATGGGTTTTTCTCCCATGAAAGCTCAAGAGATAAATAAATTTGTTAGTCTTTAAAAGTGCCACAAGACTCCTTGTTTGTATCCCTGAAAGCATCATTGTTACTCGCAGTACAGCCAGTTCATTTTACATTTAATTGAAATGGCTGTAATTCATTGGGAAAACACCCCAGCTACATATACCAAAGTTGTTAAACTATGGGACATGTTAACGATGGAAAAAATTATAAGGCTGAGAAGTTCCTGCAGTACTGATATTAACATGTGGTTCTACATAGTCAGCTCACTGTTACCACCCAGCCTGCCATGCTTCCTGAAAGCCTGCCACACTAACAGGAGCTCATTTTTCTAGTTTCCACTGATGAAGTTTATTCATAGGCCCTAATAGATCGAAGGTGGGGTGTACAGCCTGCACTGATGAATAATGTAGGGTCTGTGGGCCATTTGTATTGCTATGTAACCATAATTCAAACCAATATCTATCTATCTATCTATCTATCTATCTATCTATCTATCTATCTAT
>ML686119.1:135075-164077 GCA_007922175.1 Pelusios castaneus
TATCTATCTATCTATCTATCTATCTATCTATCTATCTATCTATCTATCTTCAAAATTTTCTTCTAGTAAATTTTTGAGAAGAAAAGTTTTCAACTGGAAAATGCTGAGTCCCTTAAATGGAAACATTTTATGGGGAATGTATTGATTTCATCAAGATTTTTTAATGGGAAATTACTGAAACCTTGTTACATTACTATAATTGATAACATAATATAATTATTATATTATGATAATATCATTGATAATATAATATAAAAGTTGAAATGGTTCTACTAATATATAATACGGTCAAAAGAATAAAGTCAATATTCTGGAATATTTCATTTTGTGAAATATTCTGAGATTTGGACCTTTGGTCCCTATTTGGGGCTAAACTAAATTTTGAAAGCTCAGAATTTCCTGAGGTTGGACATTCTGGTTTTTGACCAGCTCTTCTCCCTTCCTGGCTCAGGGGAGATGGCAGCACAGCTGAACTGAATTAATGAAAAACAAACAGATAATCGTAGAACCGTGCTTTTAATGAAGCATAAACACACAGTATGGGATGATCCTGCTCTGGATTAACACAGCATACTTGGAAAGGCAAAAGTGGACTGTGCGTTCCCCACAGAGCTGCAACAAAGGAACTGCCCAGATTCTGCATTGTGCACAGCTGTTTGGTGCCAAATCTCCAGCAAAGCATGAGCATTAGACCACAGGCTCAGTATATAGGACATAGAGCCAGTGGACTCCTACGCCATCTCCCTCCCTGCTGCTGATGCAGAGAACATGGCCAGGGCTCCTTTATGTCTGGCTGATCACCTGTGACTGCAGCAGCCCTTTAGCTGCTCTGACTTGTGCCAGGAACCCTGCTCAGTGTATTAGTCTCAGGGAATAGAGACTAGGGCTCCCTTCTAACGCATCAGCCACCGGTCGGCTCAGAAAGAGGATACAGACTGACGTGTTTTTCCTTTCAAGGAACTCGAGATTAGTCAACATGTGTGGACCACATATTTACACACATAAAAAACCAACAGTTCCATCTGGGTTGTGAAATGCTCTCACTTCGGTTTGGATATCAGCAGCTAACTGGGAACAGAGGGTCTCATGTTATTATTTGCTTTTACCAAAAGACCTCCCCCCACCTCCCTTAAAGGATCCAAATCATGCCGCTGGGGGAAGCTGCCAGTTGTTGCTTGGGGAGCCTTGGGGGTGCAAAAACCATAGATTTCTGCAAATATTGGTACATCTCATCAGGGTGAAACTTAGGACTGCAGCTTTTCACAGCGACCAAGGCAGAAGTTGTGGGACTGACCCTTGATCCCTCTACTGGCAAACTGATTTTACGGCCAACGGCTTGTATGTACATTTTAGAGCACTTATTTAATTAAAGGCTGGTCCTTTGGGAGAGTGTGTGTATGGAGGGGCTTTATCTCAGGAGCCCCTTGACTGCACAATCTCAAATTTGCACCCCAAACCCTACCCCGAAGCATGCTGCAGCAAAGTCATTTTCAAAGTAATCTGCCCACGCATGTGTATTGGGGAGTACTTTACAGAAATCTCTTGGCAGGAGGACATGTCTTGGGAGCTACCCAATCAAATGACCCCAGATTTATACCCCAAACTGTACCCCAGGCCTGGTAACCGCACACCAAGTTTTAAGATGATGTGAATGTTCCAGTTGATTTTAGAGCACTGTAATGAACAGGCTTGAAATTGACATCCTCCTATACCGAATTTGGGCGGCAGCAGCCTGCCTGCCACTTTATGCAACCAGTCTAATAACTTTGGAAATATTGCATTTGGCAGGTGGTTTTTGGTGAGATCAGGGGAAGTCTATTGATGTCAATGTATGTGGCTCCTGCATCTATTTTCCTCTCATTCCAGCTCTGGGCATAAATCCATTATAAGACCCAGAACATTTTAGAGACTGGTCATTTTTGGGGTGGCAACGGGGAGAGGGGAGATATATCTGCTGATCCACTGGACCAAATAACCCCAATTTTATCACCAATTCTACCCCTGGCTCTGATGTGCAGAGCAATTTTCAAGGCACTCTGCCTAGACATGTGTATTTTAAAGCACTTTGAAAAACTGGCTCTTAAACAGAAAGCTTCATTCAATCTTAGCCATGCTTAACTAGCCACAGCATTTATCCCATCTGATTCCACAGGCTGACAGCATGTGCAGTAAGGAGCGGTATTTCCTTCTATTCATGCCTAACTGTGTGTCATTTTCCCCTGGTGTTATGATGGCTGGGCACAAAAAGGCTACTTTTCATTGCACCCCCTGCAATTTCCAATCCTTGTTCCAGTCCTGCATGCTTTCTCACCCCCTCTTTATTCTTTTTCAGGCAACATTAACCCTGAGGTTCATCCTTACCTGGTGTGTTACATTAGAGACAGAGAGGCTGTATGATCGGTGTTCTACCTGGGAGTTACACTGTAATGCCGTGGCCAGCTGGCCCAGTCACTAATTCAGGGACAGCTTGTTTGACAGGAGAAATAGCCTAGCCACTGGAGGAGTCCTGGGAGGGGAATGCTCTCTTCTACACGTGAAGCCACAATGGAACCTGCATCCACGGAAATGACACACCCGCTGACCAGCCAGACATGGAAACTTGTGGGCCTGCTGGTCTATGCTGGTTTAATGCCATTCGTTGCCTTCGCTGACCCATCCTAGTGTAAGGGAATGCAGGATCAGGCAAAAATGTACAGTCAGACCGGCCCATGAATTGATCACGGCTCAGCCTAATTTACTTACAGTGGTTATCAGCATGAGCTGGAAAAAGCGCCATGCTCCTCTTGTGTCCACCCTCGTCCTCCAGGCTCATCTCATCTGTCTCCCACTGGCTGGATACCTTGAAGAAGTTGCCACAGGGTCCATAGGCACAGCACTGGTAGGCATAGGGCACTTCTAAGATTCTAGGGAGGGGAAAAGCACATTTTTTAGCTACTTCACATGGTGTATTGAGGACTGTGTTAGAACAGCAAGCTTTCCTGCTCCTCCGTGAGGACAGGGGGCTCTGTGGCAGAGCCAGTAATGAGGGTCGGTCTGGAAAAAGCCAGATTAAAACCCTGGTGGGGAGAGTTGTGCCTCACTGCCTTAGGGAGCAGTGTGTTTTGGCTCTCTCTGGGTTTCGGATTTTTGTGTGTTACCGTTCTGAATTCCAAAACCACCAAAGTCATGTAAAGTTGGAATCTTCCAGCTTTGATGTTTTTTAATCTAATTTCTGAGTGCGTGTGTGTGCTGTGAATGTAACACTTTTCTGTTCCTGAAACCCAGGGACTGACTTCCCATTGCACTATGCTTGGTGCAATGGGTGCAGAACACAATTAAACCATGATGGGGACTCAGCCAGCAGAGGGCAGGAGTAGGTGGATACCCTTTTCCTGAACAAGTTATTAGACATGTCCAGCCAAAAAATAAAAAGAGATCTAAAGAACAAGTTAAAAGCAAGTATTTAAACTCACCGCAAGCTGTGGAGCATTATGATAAAGCTAAATGTCACGTGAGCACTTCCCATCCTCTCCTGGCTTTACAAGCATTAGCTCCTGACACGCCGCATGTGCCAGATCACCCTCTCCCTCCTGTATGTGTGTCCCCGAGTGTGTATTTTTACCCATTGTGCAGACTGGTTTGAGGGTGCACAAGCCCGAGGGGGGTCTATCATTGGAACACCGTAAACTGGCTTAGTTCTAGTCTGCACTTCCCTCCGTTGTCGACAGCTGTCGAAGGGAGAGACGCAAGTTACTTAAAATAACGTGCGTGTCTCCCTTCGACTTCTTAACGTCCAGCCTTTCCTTCGACTCACACTACTCTGGGTATGGGGCTGGAGTTAATGGCTCGACTCCCTGATCAATTGAGCAGGTCGTCACAGGTCTTCAGTCGAACTGGGGAGTTTGATGTGACGGCAGCAGACTCGCCACTGTCAGTCTAGACAAGCCCTTAACTTGTGCCCCTCACCTGAATGACCCTCTGGCACTCGGAGTAGCTCTTCTGAAAATGCCACTACCTAGTCCTCAGGCCAGACCTCCATCAAGCCCTCCTGTCTGAGAGGATCACAGCGTGCCACCAAACACCACCTGTGAAAAGTGTCTGGACGCTCAGCTTTCATGGCATCCCCTAGCTAGATGACGCCCCAATGCTCCTTGCACCTGCCTGGGTTCTTGAGAACATTGAGTGCACGCCACACTTTGGCTGAGGAACTAAGAGGGTAACTATCCAGACTGGTGATGGACTCACAAAAATTTTGAGGGTGCGGGGAACTCAAGCACAAGGTTTGGATTAGAATCAGAAGGTGGAAGCTAACCTTATGAGCCTGGCCAGCCCATTCAAGGAAGTCTAGTTTTGTTTCTCAAATTCAGCAGGTTACCTGTATACAAAGCTGCCTTCTAACCAGAAGCAGGGTCCGTAATTACATCCTTTATTACAAGGTCAATTAAACAGCAGCTGAATATCATCAGGGTTAAATATCGGAGCTATCAGGCTGAAACAGCACCACTGACAAAAACTCCCGCTTCGTTTCTGGAAGCCTGGCAACCCAGTCAAGACAGCTTTCAGTTTTCCAGGCAATTAAGGTCTTTTGACAGGATTAGTACATCTGGTGAAATGCTATATTCTAAAAATATGGTTTTGTTTTAAGTTACCAAACATTTCTGGCTGAGCCCCGGGAGGCGATGGGAACTCTGTATACAGCTCTGCTTCCTGTTGTAAACTCCAGATTAAATCCTATTACTGAAAGGTGGTAAGAAAGTGAAGATCTTCAGGGGATGACTAAGAACGGTTTCAAGATGCCCCCCATCAAAAAGGGCAGCAATTAGGACTGAAACTGTCCATTTCGCTCTGGTAACCTGAGGTTTTGGAAAGACCAGTGGGTGCACAAAGCTGCGTCTGAGGCAAAGACCCATGTCAGTTACACTGATGTAAATCCAGATCAGTTAAATGAAAATCATGAGGGTTTAGTCTGGATTCACACCACTGCAAGGGAGAGCTGATGTTGGTCTGATGTCATTGCACTGTGTGAGGCTGAATGTCAGGACAATGGTGATGATAAGCCGGCCAGTTTTTCTGGGATAACACTAGGAAAACAGCCACAGAACAGGCTGCTGCTAGAAAAAAGCTTGGAGTCAGGAGAGAGCGTCTCGAGGTCAGCTTGACAAGGCAGATTTAAAAGGCAGTCTGAGGGTTATTCCCACCAAACCTTCATCTTCTAAGACCAACATTTTTTAAACTTCCAAAGGGGGAGCCACGTCAGTCTAGTTCAGCAAAACAAACAAGGAGTCTGGTGGCATTTCTTTAAGCATCTGACAAAGCGGGATTTTCTCCCATGAAAGCTCATGTGATAAATAAATTTGTTGGTCTTTAAGGCTATGTCTACACTTGTTAATTTAGGTCAACTTTAGCTAAATCGACTTTGTTAAGTCGACTTAGTATGTCCACACTTAAAATTAAAGTCGACTTTGGGGGGAGCTTACAAAGTCGACCTAGAGCGTCCACACTGGTCACCTAGGTTGACTTCCAGGGGCTAGGTGGACCTGGGAGAGGTCCACGGTGGCAGGGAGGGCACCTCTTGCCAAGTGCCAGGGGGCTCAGCCTTTGCCCCATTGTACCTGGGTACAATGGGGCAAAGTAGGGACAAGGACCCTGGCAGGGCATAGGGGCAGGGTGCCCTGCCCTGTGGGGGGCATGCCAGGCACCCCATGTGCAACCCCCCCCAGCAGGGAGGGCAGTGGGGGAGTCCTGGAGAGCCCTAAGTCAACTTAGAGTCGACTTAGAGTTACTCTGCATCCATACTGGCTTACGTCGACTTTAGAAAGTCGACTTAAGCCTAAAGTCGACTTTAAACAAGGTTTAACAAAGTCGACTTAATTTTCCTTAAGTTGACTTAAGCACCTTGCTTAAGTCGACTTAAGGAAAGTGTAGTGTAGACGCAAAGTAAATTAAGTCGCCTTGAGCAAGCTTAAGGCGAGTTAATTTACAAGTGTAGACGCACCCTAAATGTGCCACAGGACTCCTTGTTTGTTTTTAACACTGGCCTCTGAGGCCAGCAGCCTCCCTTTTTGGAAGCCCATTTTGAGACACTTTGGACCTGATTTTCATAGGTGCTGTGACCTCGCACCTCCAACTAGAGTCAGTGGGGACCTTGGGGCACATGACCCTTTTGAAAACTAGGCCCTAGGGGCCTTGTCGTGGGCACTCAACAATGAAGACTGCCCAAGTCAGAAGCCACTTTTGAAAAACATTGGCCTTCACCCCTGAGCGAGGTTATGAGTTTGGCTCATTGCGGACCAGACAAGGGGAGAACTCACGGCTAACACAGGTGCTGAAGTTTGACAGCACCGGTAGGAACCAGAAAGCCAGCATTTGATTTGATTTGACCCCTTCCAGCTGCTCATTAATCCATAACAGACAAGACATGGCCACACAAACAGAGTTTACTGAAGGAAAGCTGGATGTCATTAGCTAGGACTGGCTTCTGAGAATGTTTTCCGTTCAGAGACGCCTCAGGCTCACGCCCCTTGCTTCACGAGCTCCGCTTGTGTGGCTGTTTGGGGGATGTGAGCAATGGGACGTTAAGCGGAACATTAGTTTCCCACGGAAGGCTCCTAATGATGGATGTGGAGCGTTAGCGTGAAGCTGGGCTTTCTCAACCTGCTGGCCTGGAGGAAAGGCAGGAAAATGTCCAGTAAACAAGGAGAATGGGAGTCTGACTGAAATAAACAAATAAAAGCCCGTTGGAGAGACACCCATGTGGAGCTAGGAGGAGAAAGGCAAACTAGGCATCTGGGAAACCAGAACCAAATCATACCTCAACTTAGGGAAGCTTTCTTTGCTGAAGGGTTCAGAGAGTGCTAGGTTGCCTTGGAGCTTCAAATGGGTCAGTCCACTCAAGCCATCCAGCGGCAGGTTGACCAGCTGGTTGTCGGTCAAATCTCTGTTGTAGTGAAAAGAAGGAGGAACAGCATTAGGGTTTGGCTGATCAGAGATGTGTTGACCCAGAGAGGCTGAACAGATCTGCTAGTGGCCGTTTTGACCTGGCCTTGATGATGCTGACATGGAGAGGGCTGGAAGTGTTGCTGGTTGCTATGTGGGGTCCAATTTCACTTTGTCGATGAATGAAAAGACACAGCAGTCATTAGGGGAGTCATTAGGCCAGCACCGTAAGGTCCGTTTTGGTTACCTACCTTAGTCTCATCAGCATGGTATCAGAATGCCTGACCTGCTCCCTGCCACACAAGTCCTTTACCCTCCATCACTTCCTATTTTCTTGACAGTTTTTAAAGTCAGGTGATTTTCTGGGGTTGGGGTTCTTGGAAGGCCAGTTCGTGTTGCATAGCACTATCTCCGGTATCATTCATGTGACGCCAAAAACAGCGTCTTATCCATGACTGTAATCAAGTACTCAGTTTGTTGATGCCTCAGCTTTGGCTGTAGAGGGAGGTTTTATATTCATCCCCTGACCAGATACAGCATGGACAGCTGCAGCCCAATCTGCCCTGTTAATGAGTCTCAGTCCGGGCCTTGCCTTTGGCTCAGGCCTCTTGTGACGGGGTCTGAGTATGTTTCAGTCTTGGTCCTCCTCCTTAAGCTGCTAATGAGCAATTCTGTGGACTGGACGCCTGTCCATTAGCAACAGAGACCAACAGATCTTGGCACATAAGCTACTGAATGGTTATCAGATGATGATGACTTCTGGTCAATACCTGACCCCCAATACGTTTAAATCGGTGAACCATCACCAGCTTTATGGCAAGATCACGTCACTGAAGAAGACCAGCTATGAAGAGGAAGGACTCAGAACTTCAAAAGTATTTAGGATCCCTAACTCTCATTGAAAACAGCCTTGGAGGATTTGAGCCTGAGACCCTGATTGACATAGCCCCCACTCTGATCATTCACAGGAGTCTAGGGAAAGTACAGCCCCCATGGAAGGTCAGAGGGCAAGGCTCTTGAGCGTTTTTATCTGCCTCTGCAGTATGGGGCACAGGGCACTTGCTTTGATCATCTGAGTGTATTAGCAAACCAAACCCCCAGGGCATTGATGCACCTTGATCCCATCTATTCTCAGCCCGTGGCACATATCAGTCTAGTTTCCTGAGAGCTGTAATAGCTTGTTTTAATTCTGGCTGGGGAGCTTGGAACGGAGGTGGCTGGGTGCTGTGTAGCGGCCTGTGATTTACAGGAGGTCAGACAGGATGATCTGAGTGTCCCTTCTGGCCTTAAACTCTGTGACTCTTTCTGTATCTCCAAGAATTTCACTCTCAGTTGCATGCATTTGCATTATCACCATAGTAATCATGTTGGGCCCACCAAGGCTTGCTATCTGTCTGTTCAGGCCCTGACACCACGCATATCACTGGGGTGTCTGAGCATCTTTGCACTGCCCCTTTCTACGAGTGTAGCTGAGGTCCCCATACCAGTCCTTCCTTTGTCCCACAGCAGGAGCAACTTACAGCTTGGTGAGCGAGAGGAGGGTCACAAAGGCCTCCGGATGAATTGACTGGATGCAATTCCAACTCAGGTCTCTGCAAGGTAAGCACATGGCGGTAAGCGGGGCTGAGGAGAATGAGGGGAGGAGAGGGCGCCGGTGAGCTTTGGGATCGCACTTTGTGAACACAAAGGCTATGCACACATAGTCAGCTCTGAGGAAAGCCCTTCCCCCACCTTGGGGTTTTTTCAGCAAGTCTGGGGATTTTTGTATTGAAATACTGAACTTCCAGGTAGCTGGCAGCTCCTGGCTTCCTCATAGTGCCAAAGCAACAGAGTGCTGGCCCAGGTATCGGTTCCCTCTGCCGCAGGTACAGTGACACCACCTGGAACCCCTCAGGAATGGGCAACGAGGACCAGAATCCAGATGGGTCGGGAGTGTGCGAAGTTCTGGTGTGTATGCACGAGTATGCACTGCATGGTGCATTTGTGTGCGACTGTCCACATGTGTTTGTGTGCACAGAGGACACATGGGATATAGAGGGTGAATGTCTGTATGTTGTTATTATGTGTGGTGCAAAGATTCTGTGTGTGTTTGTGTGGCTAGCAGAGGTGGTGTGTAGTGGATGTATGTTTGTGTATGGTTGGTATGTGTGTTGCGTAGTGTTTGTGTGGCTAGCACAGGTGGTGTGTAGTGGATGTATGTTTGTGTGTGGTTGGTATGTGTGTTGCGTAGTGTTTGTGTGGTTAGTAGAGGTGGTGTGTAGTGTGTATATGTTTGTGTGTGGTTAGTATGTGTGTTGTGTAGCATCTGTGTGGTTAGTAGAGGTGATGTGTAGTAGATTTATGTTTGTGTGTGGTTAGTATGTGTGTTGCGTAGTGTTTGTGTGGTTAGTAGAGGTGATGTGTAGTGGATGTATGTTTGTGTGTGGATGGTATGTGTGTTGCGTAGTGTTTGTGTGGTTAGTAGAGGTGATGTGTAGTGGATGTATGTTTGTGTGTGGTTAGTATGTGTGTTGCGTAGTGTTTGTGTGGTTAGTAGAGGTGGTGTGTAGTGTGTGTATGTTTGTGTGTGGATGGTATGTGTGTTGCGTAGTGTTTGTGTGGTTAGCAGAGGTGGTGTATAGTTTGTGTGTGGTCAGCCTGTGTGGTGTGTAGCGTCTTTGTTTCTGTGGGGTTAATACATGTGGTTAGTGTGTATGATGGTGTCTGTGTATTTATGATGCACTCATATGTCCATGGAGTGTGCATTTTCTGCACTGCACTTCCATGCGGAGCCATTATTGGCTTGATCCACACACAGCCACTGCCAGAGCCAGAACAGGCACCAGCACTCTGCATGGGTCCGGCTTCACCAGCGCAAAGGATTTTTAGCCTATGCACCGGTATAGCCCCCCAGTCCATTTCTTTCCCCGGGACCAAAAACCTCGCAGTGCAAATGACATCCTCTGATCTGGGACTGTGTGAGCATGACCAGAGAGCCCTGCACAACCCTGGCAATGAGCCCAGGATTCCCCTTCCCCACAACAAAGAGCCCCGCTGCAGTTCCCAGCTCCGGCTGAGCCCGAGCCGTACTCACATGGAGCGGAGGGCCACCAGCTGCCCGAAGGTGTCTGCTCTGATTTCATGGATCCTGTTGTGCTGGAGGCCTCTGAAAAGACAGAGGGGCTGGCATGAGTGAGAGGATCTCTCTGGCCCCCCTGGCAGCAGAAGAAAGCACTGCTGTGGCGGAAGCCCCTGCCGTTCGAGCATTTCAAACCTGCTCTTATTTCAAGTGGCTCAGGACACAAAGCAACCCAGCCCAGCAAGCGCCACTCTGGGCTCAGACGGAGTCCCCTTTCACACCTGTGCCACACAGCAAAGGCACCATCTGTCTGGGCTTGTGAAAGGCGCCAGCGTTCCCAGCCTTCCCGGGCTGCTGCTCCCAATCCAGGCCCTGTCCCACCTTGGAGCCTGGGGTGCCCCACTGCAGGGCATGGTGAGTCAGAACGCATGCCCTAAATGGCTCTCTGCTGAGGGCTAGAATGTGACTGCCCCTTGCATGAAGGAGTGAGCGTGTGCAAGGGGTGGTCACAATCCAGCCATTGAGACGCGTGCACGCTAACCCGCTTTAAGTCTCAGCCATGTGCCCTGTACAGTCTCCATCCCAGCATTCCCCTATGCAAGAACCTTGCCTCCCCAGCAACACAGGGCACAAACCACCCAAGGGGGTGGGAAGGAATTAAGGCCATGGCTGGAACCAGGCTGCACCAGCCTATGGAGCCATACACGCCCTCTACACTCCATGAGGTGTGATCCTTCACAGAGCTCCGTGTTGCACTGACCACAGCCGCAGCTAATATTTACAGCCCTGTCTGCCTCTAATTTCCAGGCCAGAGGAACCATTCTAGTCTGACCTGCTGCCTCACGCATGGCAGAGAACCTCACCCAGGGATCCCTGGCTATGTCTACACTTGGCCAAATAAGTTGACTTTGCTAAGTTGACTTAAGGAAATTGTAGTGTGGACGCAAAGTAAATTAAGTCGACTTAAGCAGGCTTAAGTCGACTTAATTTACAAGTGTAGGCGCACTCCCTGATCCTAGCTCAGAACTTGCGATCGACTAGAGCAGAGCTTCTAGGAAGAGGCTGTAAAGATTGCAGTAAAGATTCCAGCAGAAGAAGAATCCACCATGCCCCCTGCCGGCAATCTGTGCTTCTCAAGCACCACCTCTCCTGCTTTGAGCAGTGAGTTGGCTTCCCACCCTCCTTCCCTCTTGCCTACTGAAACACATTCAAGCTTCTCATCTTCAGCGTCAAGCCCCGCAGGACCACCTTGAGCCCTCACGAATGCCTGCTTCCCAACCAGGCACCTACACTGTTCCCAAGGATCTCTTGTTTCAGGCTGTCTGCAGACTCAGACAGACCCCATGACATCGATTACACTCAGTTTATATTTTCAAGGTTCTCTCCCCAGTCATAAAGGCTAGGCACGTCTTATTTTAAATGAAAGGTCTGCTGGGGAGCACAGTGGGTGAATTCCTCAGCCAATTCTGCAGCTGTGGACTCACAGAATACCTGGGCCCAAGGCAAATTCAAAGGATGTCGGTGCCTAACTCTCTTAGGCCATTTTGAAAATCCTAGCCTTAGATACCATGGTGATATCCTATTAATGCTGTCAACTAGAACAGATTGGAGGAGATTCAGATGTGGAAATAAACTTTTTATGAAGTATATAATGTAATCAAATTCTTCCTTGGGATCACTCAAGAAAAGGCTCCTTGTGGGTCAAGTTCACTGGGACAGGGACCATCTCCTTGTCCTGTGTTTGAACAGCACCTGGCACAACATAGTCCATGGCTGGAGGGACTATGCACTCCTGTAACACACATAACAAATGATAATTATACTAATTCTCAGCCCTCCCTTGATGGTGCTGAGCTTTTAACACAACCTCTGTCTTGCGCTGACTTCAGAGGGTTTGTGCTCAGTGTTAGCAAACTGAACTTTTCACCCCCATCATGGATTTGAGTCCTGGCAAAGGTCTGGCTGAGTTTTTATATCCTTTGAACGGGCTCTCCCAGCCTTGCTCAGTCCATCAGGGCTTCTGAAAGCCAGGATCCCGTCATTGCCACCGAG
Source organism: Pelusios castaneus (assembly GCA_007922175.1). Lineage (NCBI taxonomy): Eukaryota > Metazoa > Chordata > Testudines > Pelomedusidae > Pelusios > Pelusios castaneus. Next base: position 147,101 of record ML686119.1, read on the forward strand.
ACGACCCCGTACTTTGAGCAAGGGAATCTCTTGACTCACATTTCTTCCAGCCGCTGGCACCTGTGGAAACTTGGCAGCTCCTTGATTTGATTGTGCGAGAGTTCGCTGTGGGGAAAGGAATGCCACAGACATGGCAGGAGATTAGAAGTGAAGCAAGCCATCCCGAGAGCATTCACGGAAAGCAGATATTGCTAAGGAGGGGAGGGGGCTGACCTTGGGCTGTGCAGCTGGGTAAAACAGGAAACCCCAGCCCAGAGGAATATCCGCTCGGCAAACCCTTGGCACTGATTTCCTAGTTCATTTCCTTGCCTTATGCATGGATTGCTAAATAGCTCACCTGCTAATTGAGCCCCGGTGCAGTCACACGCGAGACACTTCTACAGCCGGGGATCAGCTTTTCTTGAGGGGCAGGGCTGCACAGCTCGCTCGACCCAGTCTCCGCCCCAGAGACAGCTGCAAAATTTGGGGCTGTCTGCTTTTGCCTGAAGAAAGTCTTGTCTTTGCACATGCAAAGCAGGGGGGTGTGCACGTCAAGACTCTCTTCTGCTCTAGTGGACGGATGAGCTCTGCGGATGCACTTTTAGAGGCCAGGAGATTTACAAACTCATGGAGTAGTCGGGGTGGGGGTGAGAGGTGGGGGAAGGGACTGCCTCTTCTCCCGGGCACTGCACATCCACCAAGCTGCATCACTGGCTTGATCCTGATTTTTAACCCTTCTCTGGCTTTCTGGTGTCTTCCTCCCCAGAGATAGAGGATGGCACATTAGCTGTATCATTACAACTGGTGCAGGATGTTTCTGCTCGCAGCTGCACTTCCCCCATCCCAAGGCATCTCTCTAGATGTGATCTCCCACAAGCACTTGCTCAGCCATCTGTTCCCCACACTGCACCAGTCGGCAAGCGTTTACCCTCAGCACCCCATCCCCCTGTACAATCTTTGTATTTCTATAGCACTGTTCAGTCCAGAATGTTAATGCACTTTACAACATTAATTGTGTGAGCTATTATCTCCTCTGTATAGGTGGGGACACTGAGGCACAGAACCATGAAGTGACTTGACCAAGGACAAACAGTCAGTGATAGAGCCTGGCACAGAGCCCAGGTGCCCAGGGATGTGTAACAATAAATACATTAAAGATTGTGAGGTGCTCAGGTTCTATGATAAAGGGAACCAGAGATGTACCTTAGAAAGATACATAGTCTGCTGCCTTAATCACCAGTCCACTCTCCCATACCACATAAATGTTGATCCTTGCTTTTGCCTGATATGAGCTCACTAATAAAAAAGGGGGTTATTTTTTAACAGCCTTTCAGTCTCCCATCAATAATGAATCCAATTAATAGCCTGAGGGAGAAAGAAGGCACCAGGAAAATTACTAGAGAAAGAGGCAAGATGATCCAGTCCATGGAGGACAGGAAAGCTTGATTGGTAGGGTTGGTCAAAAATTTTCCCACAAAACAATTTTTCAATAGAAAGCAGAGTTCTGACTAAATTAATTTTTTCACAAATGTCTATTTTCTGTGGAAACAAACAAAAAGTCCTGTGGCACTTTTAAAGACCAACAAATTTATTTATCGCATGAGCTTTCCTGGGAGAAAATCCCACTTCATCAGATGCTTGAAGAAGGGGAACTTTCTCAGAAAAACCAAATGCCTGAAGACTGAAATAATTTGGCCAAAACTTAACATTTTTTATTCAGAATTGCTGCAAGTGTGCCTCATGGGAGTTGGAGATCAGTTGCTCGGTGTTCCCATTCTCTTTTATGAGCTGTGTTCCCTAGCCAGACTATGTTTCCCACAATTCACCATGGCCAGGAACTCCCAGCATACACCACAGTGGCTTAACAAGGCAGACCATGGTGCATCATGGGAAATGTAGTCTGATTAGAGAGACTGGCCTATGGAGAATAGAAGCATAAGGCATCAGCAATACAAATTCCAGTGGCACCATGGCAGCATTTCCAAATCAAATTTTCATTTTTTTTTTTTTTTGCCAAAAGTATTCCACTGAATATTTTCAGTTTTCAATTTTTTGCCACAAAGTTGAAATTTTCCATGGGAACACTTCCCTTGCCCCCATATTCCAACCAGCACTAGTAATGGTCAGACTTCACATAAGGAAACACTTAGGGACTGATCCTTCCTCCCACTGACACCAGTGTCATTCTATTGCTGGAGTCACTCCTGATTGACACCAGGTGAGCAAGAAAGGGATCAGGCCCAGCATGAGCAAAGAGGAAACTCTTAATCAGTGCTGCTTTGTAGGCACACAATGGGGGAGCCTTCGTTCCCCCAGGAATTGTGCTGACCTAGGTTTGTTTGAAGCAATGCTTGTGAAAAGTGGGTAAGTGTGTCACACACTTGGTGTGTCATTGGCCCCTGCGCAAAGCAAGTGCAAGACAGTGCCAGGCAGACTTGGTAACACTTCGCATTCATTCCACTCTGCCCTGGCTCTGGGAAAAAGCACACAAAGGCACAGAGCAGAGAGAAATCCACCACGTGTCTTGTTAGCCAATGTCCTGGAGCCCAGAGGTTCCTTACTGAGGCTATTTTGGGATGAGAGAACCACCCCAAAGAATGCGGTGGAGGCATATGTGGGTTACTCACAGGACACGGAGGCTGGACAGCTGCTGGCACATCCCTCTGGGAAGCAAACGGATCCCTGCTCGGGTCAAGGTGCTGGAGGAGGGAGACAGAAGGGGTTATTGAGAAGCCAGCATGCAGAGAGCCCAGCTCAACCTTGCTGGCCACGGTCTGATATTTATGGAGGAGGACAGAGAGAACAAAAGAACAAAGCACATGGTGAGAAATTGAACGGGACTTGGCAACCGGGAGGTAGGCCCTGCACTGGGCTAGGGGAAGGGAGGGATGACTTTGCATGCCCAAGAGAGCCCAGGTTGCTTTGTACTACGCCTAATCTGCCAATGGGTTTCTCCTCAGAGGCTCTGGAAAAGGAACATGCCAGCTCCACAGACATCCCCGGTGACCGGCTTCTGTTGGCAGTGCGTGGCCAGCCCCAGAGCACCCTCCGTCCAGGGATCAGGCTGCGCAGTGCCATGGGAGCTGGTAATAGGGGCAGATGAGGCTCTTCAGAAATGCTGGGGGGGAGGGCAGGAGGGAGGAGTTGCACTTTCAGCAGGACCCCTATTTGTGGAGCTCTCCTAGCTCCCGTGTAGGTCCTGGAGAGAAGGTTCCTGGAATTGACAGGAGGTGGCCGCCCTTAGATCATGAAGGGTTAGGCCAGCCAAGAACAGACCACTGCGAGGAAAACTGATCCTTGGGAGTCTGGGTTCCTGACAACCCTGGGTCAGGCTCTGGGATGAGGAGGGCATTGGGGCTAAAGCTGAGCCGTACTGGTTCCAAGAAGAATAAAAGCACCAGCAGGAGATACGTGGGTGAGTGTCAAAAGCTGCAGATTTCACACCCTCTAGATTACTTTGCCCTTATCTTCCAGCTTGCCGTACAGCCTCCCTGTCCTTCCTTCCCTGGGGTATGGCGTGGTAGCATTGGGACTGAATGGCTGGTGCTGGGTATAATTTCTGGAGGCCAATGTGGGTATCTGGCTTCACAGACTGAGTGGGGAGGAGGTAGAGAGGCAGAGGACAAGAGAGTGAGAGGAATAGAGAACCCACTGGCAGAGTGCCTCCTGGAGAGCTAGGATGGAAAACTCCAGTAGGAGCTACTGGCAACTGCTGCAGAGAGAAAAGCCTAGATGATAGGCCGTGGAGTCTCATGTAGTTGTCTAAGACCCTATACTGCATAGCTTGGTAAACACTGTATCCTCCGAGCCCATTCCCAGGCCTGGAAGGAAATCCTCACAGAAGGGACACGGTGAGGAATGTGGACGAGGAAGACTTTTCACTCACAGAATTTCTAGGCTGGTAGTTCCTTTAAGGTCTGGGAAATCTCTGATGTCCGTTGCTCCATTCAGTGACCTGCAGAAAAGTACGGAGAAGCTCGGAGAGATCGGATGGAAAATGGGTGACAGAACAAACTGGAAGGAGAGAGGACAGATGCTGGAGCTTCCAAAACCAGCTTCTCCCAACCACTTTGGCTAGTGCTGGCCCAAGCCTAGCTAGGAAGGTGGTAAACACCCCTATTCCTGCAGCTACCTCTCTCATGAACATGCCACTGCTGGCTGGGACATGGAGCAGAGGGGCTACAGAGGGCAGAGAGGCAGTAAACCAGAGATTCAGGCATTTACTCCCCAAGAAACTTGGCAGAGTCCAAAAAACCCCCTCCAAACCCTGACATTCTTGGCAAATTGTTTTAAAAAAAAAAGACGGTCGGGGATCTCCTCCAAGCTTCCTGGTGCCTGTGTCAGAGGGAGATAAAGCATGCTGCGGGGCTCTCATTACAATTTATTTTATTAGCTGGAGTATATAACTATGCACCCCGCGGCTTTATGCGGCTCGTAAAGAGAGCTATTTTGAGGTTTCCTCTGCCACGGTGCCATCTGCTGTACAACAACGGAGAAGAATTGGCTGCAAAACACCCTCTCTGGTGGCCTGGCTGGTGCACAGTCGACCGCCTGATTCAAAGGATGCACCACAAAATGAAAAGTAGTGCCAGAGGAGATACAGGCTAATGTGCGTAGTAGGAAAAGCTGCTGTTTCCAGCTGTGCAACACGGTGATTTTTACTGCTATGGTAACACAATATTGTGGTGTCGTTGGGCCGCTGTCTCCTTAAAGTAGGCTGACCAGATTTTTAGAATGCTTTCTGGGGCCATCTGATTTCCAAATCTTCCTGGGGCATAGGGCAGCAGCTGCCCATGACCCACCCAGTCCCAGCTCCCAGCGGGGAGGTGGGTGGCAGTCGGCAGCCGCCCGAATCCCTGAAAGCTGGGCAGCAGCTTTCCTTACCCTGGCTGGGAGCCTGATGGCTGGCAGCTTCCCACACCTTGCAAGCTGGGATCACAGCCTGAAACCAAGGGAGAGCCTCCTGCACCGTGGCTCAGAGCCAGGCGGTAGCCTCCTGCACCCTAGCTGGAAGATGGGTGGCATCTGCCTGCGGCATGCCCCTATTCCCAGGGTCCCAGCCGGGTGTGATAGCCTCCTCCAGCTCAGCTCAGAGTGGGCAGCAGCTGACCACCTCCTGGGCTGGCAGCCACCTACAATTTCCCCTGCTGGCAGCCTAGTCCCAGGCTCAAAGCCAGGTGGAGAGCCCAATGTCTTGCCTGGTCCCAGAGCGGGGAGCTGGGCTCTAATCACAGGCTTACTTGTCAATTTCAGGTTGACAATGATGACATCCCCAGATTTTATCTGTATAAAACTGTTCAGGGAGGCCTACATAGTGTGATTAGCCCCGGGGCCCGCACCCCCTAGGGATGGCCCTGATACAAGTAAAATGTGAAGTGTTGTGCAGAGGTTACATTTTATTATTTGTGTCACATTTGTTTATTACAATTTTGCCTCATTTTTAAACCACTGGTTGGTGACAAAGCCAGGGGCAGGTTATTGCTGGGGACAGAGTACCTACATCGGGACTGTCCTCAGAAATCAGGGACATCTGGCCAGCCTACCTTAAAGCTTTTGCCTGGGAGAAGAAAGGCTTGTGCCAGGGGTCTTGATGGCTTCATGGTAATGCAAGGGATGGACAGAGCTGCACAAAATCATGGAGAGGCTAAGGGAGGCTAAGGAATGGAAGAAATCCAATCTGCTGGCCCTGGAGGCTTGGATAACCATTTGTGTTACCTTTTGCAGGACCTGAGCGATGAACTTACAGAGTGTGCAGCTTTGGCAAGAACTGGAAAGCGGACTGCCCAACAAACTGGATGGGATTGTCATAAAAATGGCTGCAAAGGAAAGAAATACCCCGCTTAGGTTACTCTGTGCGGACAGGAGGAGACCCTAGTGTTAATCCAAAGCAACTGGTGTGACCAGGAATGAGCTGTGGAAAAGCTTCCCACAACCCAGTGATGAGCCCACCTGCCCCTACAGGCTCCCATCCAGGCCGGGGCCCTATAATCCTGCCACAGGTGGGGAAGTGCTCCGCAGCCTTGGCTTCCTCTGCAGGTTCCGCCATGAAGTCCTGTTGCTGTTCTGGAGCCACGACTTGAATGTGCACGGCACATACGGTGGCATGTGGAACTGCTCCCCAGCATGGAGGGATAAACCAAACTGCTGCGTACAATGGGGCTGAGGGTCACATTGTTTTACTCTGATTTTGTTTTCTCATCCCTCAGCCCTGTATCACCCACTGTCCCCTCCACTGCCAGAAGGTGGTACCTGTCTACGCATCATCCAGCACCAGCCAGTCAGAGCTTCCACCAATACATTTCAAAGAACCTCACGGGGAAGTAGAGGGAGGAAGTGCCTGGAAAACCTTTATGGCCGGGTAACAGTGGTGCCGGTGACCCTTTGCATAGCACCCATGGGCCTTCACAGCCTGCTGCGTCCGGGCAGGTGAATGTAGCCTACTGAACTGATGCGGCTCAGCTTTCCCCAGCCGCCTCCCAGAAGCATAGAGCTGCAGCTTTTCCGAGCCAAAGCCATCACTGTGGGAGGCTGTACGGGCAGGTTTGGAAAACCCCCTCCACTATGACGCACTCCACACAGCAACAATACCGCGGCACAAACGATCCGTTCATCTAGCCTCCTCTTTGTGTGAGACTGAAGGCATCAGAGCTGGGGTTGGGTAGGGACACATGGGAAAAGGAGGGGGTTAGAGGACACGAGAAGATCTTACATGAGGATCCCCCCCTCCACACAAGGCAGATTACAACCATGGGAAATGGGGGATAGACCCTCCAACCAATAAAAGTGGAAGGATCCCAGTTCCCCTGTAGTGAAAGTAGGAAAACCTGTTCAAGTTGCTTACATGGTTTGGAGTAATGGATTCCCAACAAATGCCTTCTCTGGAATAGCCTTGATGTTGTTGTTATGGAAACCCCTGTGGGAAGAGAAATGCCATGATGTTACTGGGTCAGAAGATGGGAAAGAAAACATGGTGCTGATTGAAACAGAGGGGACGCACACAGTCACATATTCCAAAGCCAGATGGGAACATTGCAATCAATTTCTCTATTACCAGACCTAGAGCAGATGTTTTAGAGAAACATCCCATCTGGATTTAAAAATGGCCACTACGGAGAATCCACCATGACCCTTAGTGTCTTAGGCGTGATCTAGCTTTAAAATTGGATTGACCTCACTATGTCACTGTGAAAAATTTTGCACTGAGTGCTGTAATTAGGAGGAGCTAAGCCCCGGTGAATATGTAGCTAACTGATGGAAGAATTCTTTCATCTACCTAGCTACGGCCTCACAGGGAGGTGGACTGATTAGATCAAGATAAAAACTATTTTTGTTAATGTTGGCAGCATCGAGGCTGTGGCTTTCCAGTGGCACAGAGGTAGGTCTGGAGCTGTGCCACGTGGCAGGTGTAGTGCAGAGGTCCTTAGACTCTGTCTCACCTGCAACTTCACCGAAACGAATGCACAAGGACCATCATCCACAGTCCCGCTACCTGAGGCCTGATTTGGCCAGCTGTGCTCATGTTGAATAGCCTAGCACACCCTGAATAGCACCTTTGAAGTCAATGAGATCACTCCTGATAATTGCAGAGAGGAGCGTCCAATTCTGGGAGCGCAATGAAAAGAATTTTACGTCACTAAATCTAGCCAGGGATTTTAGTGGGTTTTTTTAAAGCCTCACCGCTGCTTCTCGCCAATGTTTAACTACGTCTGCAGCCTGTTCTTGGTACGGATGGCTTGGTGCATGTTGCAGGGCTGGCTGTAGTGCTTTCTGGCCACCCCTGTGAAACTTTTTGCCTCCCACCTTATCACAGATTTGCTAAAGCCCAGACGGGACCACTGTGATCATCTACTCTGTCCTCCAATCTCATACAAAGCAGTGAAGCCGACCCAAGGATTCCTGCACTGAATGCAGTACCATGTGACTGAGTGACAGCCGATCATTGAGAAAGAAACATACAACCTCAGATTGATGGTCAATCCGGCACATCCCTTGGGAACATGTTTTAAAGGTTAATTCTCCTTTGCTGTTAAAAATGTGCCTCTTGTTTCCAGTCCAAGTTCAAGTTCTTGCTGTTGGATGCAGCTCTGCCTTTGTCTCTTAGGTAAAAGATCCCACCCCTTTACTCTAAGAGATCTTCTTCCTATGCAGGAAATATTTCTTCCTCCCACCACCAACAAACAACAGCAACAACATCTGTCTCCTGCATAGATCTTCAAAATACTAACTTATCCCTACTCTGCGTCAGCATGAATCAATAGCCCAGCCTCAATGTTTATAAATGGTCTGGGGAATGATGGATCTCTGCACCACTGGGCTTGGCCCTGTCTCAGGGGCCATCCATGGTTCTTTCTGTGTCCTGCGTGTTGTAAACCTGTTTGTGCAGCCATTGACCAGCTGAGCTGGTGCCCCTGACAGCAGACTGGGTGAACACATACACTCCCCTTGCTCTACTGGACAGTGATGTGGCCACCATGTCCTCTCTGGTGAGCATCCACCCTGGGCATGGGTGTGACTGGTGTAGGCAAGAGGGGCTGACAGAGCAGAGGAGCATTAGGCTGCAGCAGGGGGGGGGCGACAAAGAACTGAGCAAGGTTTGATTGAGAGCAGGAGTAAGTGTGGGAGGAGGAGAGTGCGGGAGAGATGGGAGTGGGAAACGATTGGGTTGAGGGGGAGGAGAAAGGGAGGAAAACTGAAAAAGGGGCAAATAGCACAGATCAGATCGGTGGGAGGAACAGGCAGGTGCATCCTCTCATGGCTCTTTGTAGTCATAGGCCACCCCCAGGCTTGGTGCTGATATGAAGAGACAAACATGCTTCACAGATGACCCGTGTGTCCAAACAGCACAGGTCACAGAAGGACCCTCTTTGTTTTTTAATTGGTCCATATGGGTCACTCACTCAGCCCCACTGATCCAAGGGGAACCAGCCACTTAAAGGGTCCCAAGTGCATTGTGGATACCCAAATACAAACTTATCGGCTGGTGCTGAGCACTCTACAAGAGGAGGCTGGGATGCTGCTGGTACTGAGAATAGCAGCTGCAGTAGGGGGGTTGTCTCACAACCGCAAGACGGACTCCATGGACATGCTGCCCGTATGGGCCCAGTCCTGGGGGAGGACGTCAGTGACAGTTGGGGCTCTAAGCTAGTCTGAGTGGGTGGGAGACATGCAAAGGGGAAGAATTAAGGGGTCAGTCACAACAGCTTAGGGGCTCAGCCAAACCTGACTGATGTCTACCTCATTGATCCCGTTGACAGGAGGTCCTGTGAGGGATGGTTCCTTACAGTCCTAAACTCTATGCCTCGAATGGGCGTTGGCTCAGGCCCTTGGACAGGTCTACATGTAGGCCAAGGAACTTTGTGGGCAGGGGGATGCACATCCGTGCCTCCTGATTCCATGTAAACACTCCCTGCTGGTCCCCACTCTGCCAGAAGTCACATCTGTTAAACCCGCGACCCTCCGCGTGGTGCTGTCACGTTCGTGGAAATCTCTTTCGACACTAATGAGGCCCCACAAGGCTTTCATTACCACGCTGGGGAGGAATGAACTATTTTAATGGGGATCGTAGGGGCAGCAGGGAGGAATTTGGAGGAAGCACATGCAGGTTTGGTATGGTTGCGTTCCCCAGGGGTGCACGACAATTTCTTAGTTGCTATCTTTTGGAGAATTCCATGCAAAAGAAATAAATAAATCTCACAGTTCCTGCAGGCGGCCCAGCGTCCTAATGGCTACTGGGAATTCCAACAGCTTGTTATAGTTCAGGTCCCTGAAAGAAAGAAAGGAAAAGCAGTCATTAAAGACGTGGTGGGAGCTCAGTGGAGCGTATCTGTGCTCTAAAGGGATGGAAACTTGGTTATTAAGCATCGGAGATGGGTTTTTCCACCCGTGGTGATCCAGCTACGTTCATCTGGAAACAACAGACATTCCTCCCGCAGGAATATTCCCTGCTAGGGGCACAGTCAGGCACAGGCCAGACCAGGGGCTGGTTGCACCCATCCCCCACCATTCCTCAGAGTTGGCCCATGTTGGGCTGATTCACTATCTCCAGTGTGTCTGACCCCCCCTTCTCCGGCAGACTCGCACCCACATGCCATTGTAGTTAGACGTTTGCTTCATGCCCTCCGGGGTCACATCTGGGCATGTTTACAAAAACAAGATACAAACAGCAGCTGCCATTCCACGGGGCGCCTCTCTGATCCCCCTCTCCCAGGCACCAAATGAGGCATGAAGCGAGGGGATTGCAGAACAGACAGCCTTCCACCAGAACCCACCCAGCTGCTCGCCCCTAGGTGTTGATTCCAGCTAGTTGTCAACGCTGGGATGGAAAAGGCAGAGGCAGCTTCAGCAGTAGCTCCCCATTCCTGTGCTTTTGAGACAGGGATCGGAAATCCTCGGCTGAGTGTGGAGGTGATGCGTGTGAGGGGGCGAGTTAGAATCCGGGAGAGCTATTGACACAGGAGGAGATGTTAGGGTTACCAGCTGAGAGAAGCTAGATGTAATTTACGGCAGAGGTTCAGTTTCATTTAGCTCACTCCTTCCTGCAGCCCCCCTGTTAGATGCTCGTCTTCCTACACTCTTCTGACCTCTCATCAAGTGAGATGCACCATTTTACATTCCCTGTGCATATGAGCAGCAGTTTGAGAGATATGTGGGGGGAGATAAAGGTTAAATGGTGGCTGGTGGGTAAAACTATGGGCGTGAGCTTTTAGGGGTTAATCCCACCATTGCACATGAGGTGGTGGAAGGAATAAGGTGTAGACACACCAGTTTAGGAGCTAATCCACTCCTAAAATGGTGTGACTACACCTTATTCCTTCCTCCACCATGTGTGCAATACCATCTTGGACTCCCTTAGAGCTCAAGCCCATAGACTGACTTACACTCTTGTCCAATTCATGCATCTTCTTGGGACATAGCATCCCCATAGCAGTCCCATCCCACCCATGCCAGGTTTGCTTCCTATTCCACTCCCTACTGAAGCTGGGGATGCCTTCATCACAAGGGGAAGATAGTGGGGTTCCAGCTTTTTAGCAAAGGTGCCAGAGACAGGAGCACAAGGGAGTCAGCCCTAGTGTTTCAGTTCTGTTAATGGGGCTTTAATGTTTTTGATACTCCTCTTCGAAAAGCAGTTCCACCATGAGATGGTACAATCCAGTCCTCCTGGTCCCTTAGGCTATGTCTACACTTGTAAATTTAGGTTGACTTAGCTAAGTCGACTTTGTTAAGTGGACTTAGCATGTCCACACTTAAATGTTGACTTAAATGTCCACACTGGACGCCTAGGTCAACTTGTAGGGGCTAGGTGTACCTGAGACTGGTCCACGGTGGCAGGGGGGCACTCCTTGCCAAGTGTCAGGGGGCTCAGCCTTTGCCCCATTGTACCTGGGTACAATGGCGCAAAGGGGGACAGGGTCCCTGGCAGCGCATAGGGGCAGGGTGGGCAGGGCTCTGCCCTGCCCTGTGGGGCGGAAGGGCATGCCAGGCTCTTCCTGTGCCAGCCACCCTAGCAGGGAGGTCAGTGGGGAAGTTCTGGGGAGACTTAGAGTCGATTTAGGGCTACTCCAGGTCTACACTGGCTTAAGTCGCCTTTAGAAAGTCGACTTAAGCAGAAAATCGACTTAAAAGTAGGTTTAACAAAGTCGATTTAATTTTCCTTAAGTCGACTTAAGCAGCTGCTTAAGTCGACTTAAGGAAACTGTAGTGTAGACGCAGAGTAAATTAAGTCGACTTAAGCAAGCTTCAGTCAACTTAATTTACAAGTGTAGACGCACCCTTATAGACTAACAACAGAGTCCTGTGGCACTTTTAAAGACTAACCGATTTATTTATCGCATGAGCTTTCATGGAAGAAAATCCCACTTCATCAGACGCTTTGGGATTTTCTTCCATGAAAGCTCATGTGATAAATAAATCGGTTAGTCTTTAAAAATGCCACAGGACTCTGCTGTTTTTCTGCAGTAGATTAAGATGGCTCCCCCTTTGGAACTCGACTTACAGACTAAGGCACAAAGGCTATGTCTACACTTGAAAAGTTAGGTCGACTTTAGGAAGTCAACTTAATAAGGTCGACTTTAAGTCGACTTAAAGTGGACCTTATTAAGTCGACTTCACAAAAGTCGACTTAACTTTTCAAGTGTAGACGTGGCCCCTTTTCAACCTTATTACGTTGACTCAACGATTTAAGTCGACTTAAAAAGGTCCACCTAGGCACTACTCCGTGTCTCCACTGGCTTAAGTCGACTTAATAAAGTTGACTTAAGCGCTAGTTCGAATTAAAACGAGGTGTTACTAATTTAAATTAACTTTTCCTTAATTCGATCTAAGAAACAGCTTAAGTCGAATTAAGGAAAGCACAATGTAGATGCGGAGTAAATTAAGTTGACTTAAGCCTCCTTAAGTCGACTTAATTTCTAAGTGTAGATGCACCCAGAGAGACCATGGCAAGGCACACGTATCATGTGTGACTCCTTTCTACCGGCATGTATCTCAGTGGGTTTTAAGAGGTGAATCCCTTGGAACATTAGAGTAATTACTGGCTCCTGCAGATTACTTTTTAATTACACTTAATGGTCCCCAAAGTAATTACACAGAACCTGGATTGTAGTTTACAAGACAGAAAGAACCATGAATTTACAGTAATGAGATGGTATTTGCTGTCTAATTACCCGTTAACTCCCACCCCTTGGGTCCTCACTTGGTAATTACCCTATCCGCACTCCTCTGTCCCCACCTCTACATGGTAATTACCTTGTAATTCTTCCCTGCCTCCGCCCCTACAAGATAATTATCTTGTACCTCTATCCTGGCCCCACCTCTATATGGTAATTACCTTGTAACTCCTTTCTGGCCCTGCCCCTACATGGTAATTACCCTGCACCTCTCTCCTATTCCCAACCCTACATGGTAATTACCCTGTAATATTAAATCTAGGATATCAGGCCAGCCAGCATTTGTAGCAGTGACATCGCACCCCCGGCCAAGCCTGACTCAGTGACCTGGAAAGGAAAAAGAGTTTTAAAAAATCCTAAAAATTCCCTAAGTCTGCCTGGCAGTCCAACTCCTTCCTGCAGGACACATGGCTGCCCCTGCTGCCTGAGAAAATCAAAGATCCACTACTCGGTTCTCACCCTCCACCTTCTCACCACACTTAGAAAACTATTGAGCTGCATGTGTTAGGATCATCCTAGATCCACATGATCCAAGGGGGGGATTTGGGCCTCTGCAAATGCCTCACTGGTATACAAAAGACGGATGCTATCACCTGAACCACATCATGCCAGTTAAAGAGAGCGCTCTTGCCAATGAAAGTGGGGTTAGTTTGCCACATTAAAGCCATGCACAGAGCCCATGGGTCAGGATGTGTAACAGGGCTGGTTTCCCCATCAAGTCTGCTACAGCTCAAGTAACCTGCTCAGGAATAAATGGACTGACTGTTGCTCAGACCACTCGTTATTTGTGGGCACTATCTGATCTGTGGTACTTAGCTGGCTTCCTGCCGTCACCACAGTACCTGAACACCTCACAGACAGTAATATCTTTATCCTCACACACACCCCTGAGCAGCAGGGTCGTGTTTTATCACCTTTGTACAGCAGGGAAACTGAGGCACCGCACAGCAAAGGGGCTTGCCCAAGGTTACAGAGGAATTCCGTAGGACTTGAATCCCAGTGCAGTGGCCCAGCTGTTCTCTTCCATTTCAAAAATTTCAATGCACCAATAAGGGAGCTGAAATAATACCATGCAGCTCATGTAACAAATCACATATCATGGAAAACAAATAGGGAGAGATGGGCAATGGACAGCACAAAGCAGAGACACCACTTACGCCCTGCATCAGCCTTCGCAGGTCGTAAGTGGTCGCTGAACCTCTGCACCGGGATGTTTCGCCCCAATGAACAGCTGGTATGTTTGTGAGCTATCAACAGGGGGGAAATTCTTCCCAACAGAAACCAGGCTTCTTGCCTCATGAATGATTTGCTAGCAGAAAAAAGCGCCTTAATTCACAGCCAATATTATTTGCAAGGAATAAATCAACAAGTTCTAATCTTTGCTCTTTCTTTGCCTCTGAGATCTTATTTCCTTTCTAATTTATTCCCCTTTCAGGCAGGCTATTACACAGGTTCCTTTCTCTTTCATCAGCAGACCAAACATTTTGTTTGCACATCAACGTGTATGCAAGTATGTACAGGAACAGTTCCTCCTGAATACATACATGCATTTTTCCCAGCACTGGGGGCACCTCCGGATTCCCCTGTCAATACTTGGCAGATACAGTGTGTATTGTATTCAGTAGAGCCCTGTGGGTAGAAAAGCCATATCTGAACTCTGTCTTGTACTGTGCTGGTTGGAAAGCTGAAACACACCCAGGTGCAGTCATGTTGTTCCAGTCTGACTGGAAGTAACCCTGGGCTGTCTGGGAGACATGCTGGACTATTTTTCCCCAAAGGATCCTGCTATCTTCTGCACTGGTGTTCTCCGAGAGCGTCTGTGCTGGAACAAAAAACTAGTTGCAAGTGTGGTTAGAGGCCTCCCCATCTCAGGGTTTACACCACTCTCATCTCTCTGGCTGGTCCATCTCCAGTGTGCACCCCACTGTGGAAAATGTTCATCTACCCTGAGTTTCCATCTCACTCAATTCGATGAGGACAAAAAAACCGAGAGATGTTTTCCCTACCTAATTCTCTCCCCGCTCAGGGCCAGTTCCCCAATTCTTATTCGGGTATGGTTCTGGCCTTACTTACACACACCAAAAAAAAGTGTGCCTGACTTTATCTACCAGTAAAACCTCTAGACTTGGCTTTCAGTGAGAATGTCTCTGGCAAGGGAAGCCCTGGCCCTGCTCTTGTAGAGGGCACATCAGAGCCCCCCTTCTGCCTCCTGTGCTGGAAGCGCTGATGGGATGCCGATGACTTACAAAGAAGGCATTAACCCTATTGGCAAGAGTGTTGGCCAAGGCACTTCTCAGATCAAGAGATGCAGCAGGGATGAGCTACACAGGAGGGGGGAAGATTCTGAACATTCAGCTAAGCTAATTCTACAAAGAGGTGGTCAGTGATACGTTTGCACAGATGTCACCAGCACGGGTCAATTCCAGCCTGGCTGTAACTTCACTTCCTTTGCTCTAGGGATGAATTTGGCCCATCGTGTCTTGGGTCCTGTGGTTGACAGAACTTCCTTTCCTGGTTTGTCTTTTTGGAAAAGATGGCCTGGGAGCAATGCTAGCCCTAGGGGATGTCAATCAGATTGTGGGTATTGATTTCAGTGGGGACACCCACAAAGTCTCTAGACTTGAAGAGGCTCTTTTTGTGGAGCCAGGATTGGGCAAAGACACTCAAAGAAGTCACCCCTGGCTACAGCACTGGGGTGATGCCAGCTTTGATCTTCCAGGGGAACTTGGATGCATGAAGGGATGCAGAGCGGTGTCTGTACAGCACAGAATGTACAGTCCAAGGGGAAAGGAGTGTTACCATGGCTTTTTGCCACCTTTGTGTCTTGATCCTGGGCTGCTTTGGAAACCGCAGTATAACTTTGCCTTGGGGGCCTGTCTAAGGTACAGCAGTCACTCCTGGGATCATCTGGTATCTTCACAGTGCTGTGTGCTGGGACATCCGCTGGCCCCAGCCCCATGCCAGGCTTGCGACGGGATCTTCAAGAAGCGGCATGCCTTATTGTTTCCTTCCATTGTGCCTGGGAGAATCCTCCCTTGGCTAGATTCAGAGGTTTTAAGGCCCCTTTATGCTCTTCTGGCCCTACTCTGGACATCCCAAATTAAAAAAAAAACAAGATCGAGGTGCTAAAGGAGCACTCAAGAAAGAAAAAGGCTGTTGCAAAGAAACTAAATTAATTCTCTGCATCAGACTTCATGGCTGAGGATGAGAGGGAGATTCCCAAATTTGAGCCATTCTTTTTAGGTGACAAATCTGATGAACTGTCCCAGATTGAGGTGTCATTAGAATAGGTAACCATCAAGTGACTTTTCCTGTCACCCATTCCCAGCTTCTGGTAAACAGCAATCCCTGCTCATTTGGCCTGTAATTGCCAGGATCACCTCTGAAGCCTTTTTTTAAAAATTGGCATCACATTAGCTATCCTCCAGTCATCTGGTTAGAGAAGCTGATTTAAATGAAAGATTACATACCACAATTAGTAGTTCTGCAATTTCACATTTGAGTTCCTTCAGATGTGAAGGTCCTGGTGACTTAGTGCTGTTTAATTTATCAATTTAGCTAAGCCTTCCTTTGTTTATTATACTGGCTACCCAGGATTAGGAGTGTGGAGAAGCTTCTATATGAGAAGAGATTAATAAGACTGGAATTTTTCATCTTGGAAATGAGATGACTAAGGGGGGATGTGATAGAGGTCTATAAAATTATGACTGCTGTGGAGAAAGTAACTAAGGAAGTGTTATTTACTCTTTCTCATAAATACAAGAACTAGTGATCACCAAATGAAATTAATAGGCAGCAGGTTTAAAATGAACAAAAGGAAGTATTTCTTCATACAACCTGTGGAACTCCTTGCCAGAGGATGTTGTGAAGGCTAAAACTATAACAGGGTTCAAAAAAGAAACAGATAAGTTCATAAAGGATAGGTCCCTCAATGGCTATTAGCCAGATGAGCAGGAATTGCTGTTCACCAGAAGCTGGGAATGTGTGATGGGATGGATCATTTGATGATTATCTGCTCTGTTCATTCCCTCTGAAGAACCTGGCATTGGCTGTTGTTGGAAGACAGGATACCAGGCTAGATGGACCATTGGCCTGGCACAGGATGTCTGTTTTATGTTCTTATTTTTTCCTCATGTGGTGTAAGTAGACCAGGGAAGGGTGGGAATTCACACTCCTGTTTCCTAAAAGCTGATGGAAATCTAGGTCAGCAACGCATCTTACTACTCTGAGCTCAGGTATCACGTGACAAGTGCAGTATAAAGATGAGCGATAAACGTGGGGTATGGAGATAGATAGATAGATAGATAGATAGATAGATAGATAGATAGATAGA
>ML686119.1:165730-244698 GCA_007922175.1 Pelusios castaneus
TCACTATTAATTACTTGTTTACACCCCCCTTGTTTACACCGCCCTTCCCTCCAGCGCACTTGCCCTGAGGAGCTCACCCCGTACTAGGCTCAGTGGAAGGAAGCGCCCCAGCCAATGTCTTCTCTCCCCGACTCTGTACTTGCATTTCCCCTCTCTCCATGTCACCTTATGCCTCTTAACTGCTCTGTTGCTAATCCCTCCTCTCCAGCCTTGTGGGCCATTCTTCACTCGCAGGAGCTGCATCCACAGCAGAGTGGATGGCTAAGCCAAAGTCTTCATCAGTGGCTCTGGATGGCGGGTGCCTCACTTTTCTGCATGCCCAGATTGAGAGGGCCCCAAGGACTGACTGTCAGGAAGCAATGAGCTGCCTGCAGCAACCTGGGACCAGATAAGGACGCTGAGGACCTCTGAAAATCAGGCAGAATGTGTCTCAAATTGGGAGTCGTAACAGACATGTCAATATCTTGCAAGAGCCTAGAGAAACCTTCTGGGCTTTCGCCCTACGAGTATGCATGCTTGCATAGGATGCACTGTGTAGTTACTTATAGCTGGGGCAAATGCTCTGTGAACCATCGCTGATGGCAGAAATGAAGCATGGAATAACTCAGGTAGGGAAGAACACAGTGAAGGCAGGGACATAACTGCTTGGATATACCCTCTCTGGAGGGAGAGATGTGGGTCCCCACCAAACAAAGCTGTGCACGGCCATGCATGGAATCCTGACTGTACAGAGGCCACTCTAGTAGCAGGCAGACTAGGCAGCTGCCTAAGGTGGTGGGTTTCTGGGAGAAGCATTTTTCTTTTTGAATGCTCAACCAGCAAAGCTGAGACAAGAAAGAGATGATAGATGCTAATGAGCGCTGGGAAACATAGCATCCGAGCAGTCAGCACATGCTCCCCACTGCCACGCACTGCAGTCTGCATGTGCCCAGGGACTGGATGAATGGAAGTGTTGCAGATTGTCTATAGCAGCATCTGCGAAGCGTGTGCTGTCCAGGTGATTCCAACGGTGCATGGCCCAGGGAATCCCATACACCACTGGGGAAGGCAAATTCTGCTCTAGTGCCTGGGCATCCTTTGGCAGACAGCCTCCCCCAGACAGCAACGAGTGCCACATACCCCTGAAAGGATTAAACCAACCCCGTGGGGGTCTTGGCTGGAAGATTCCCAGATTCTGCACTCCTGCTTTTATGGCCAGGGCATATTTTCCCCACCCCTTACAGAAAATCAACATTCGGCATCAGTAGGTTCCAGCTTTGCTCTCCGTGTTTACGAAGCCTGTCTAATTATCCACATAATGGGAGCCGTGGTTGTGAAAGCCTGTGGTGAGGACACTTCCTGTGAGGCAAGGTTAGGCAGATAAAACCCCGGGGGTGAACAGTTTTGGGATCAGCCCTTTTGGGAGATGTTTTTAATTTATTAATGTTATTTTTTTTTCCAAAAACCCAAAAGGCTTTTAAACAAGTGAAGGTTTGTTCCTTCCAAGTGATTTATCCCCGGTCTGTGATTAGAGGAGGAAGCATCAGGGACTGGAGAGCTGCAGACACGGGGAATGAAAAGATCACCCCAGGCAGGTGGGATGAAAGACAACTGCAGAGTGTTGTGCACACTGCCATGTGCTCCACGTGGAGAGGGAACCATTCAGTTGGGTGACCCAAACCGCCGGGGAGGCACACACCACAGCCGTAAGATGCAGGTTAGACGCAGGTTTCTAACCATTGGAGGTGTAAAGTTCTGGAATAACCTTCCAAGGGGAGTTGTGGGGGCAAAAACCATAACTGCTTTCAAATCTGAGCTTGATAAATTTATGGAGGGGATGGTATGATTAGCCTATTTTGGAAATTGACTGATATTTGGCTACGTGTGGTGGATTTACAAGTCGCCTAAGAGGGGAGAGTACGTGGGGTGGGTTCTGAGTTATTACAGAGAATTGTTTCTTGGACAATTGGGCTGTTGAGACTTGCCCACATGCTCAGGGTTTAACCGATCGCCATATTTGGGGTCAGGAAGGAATTTTCCCCCAGGGCTGATTGCCCTGGGCTCTGGGGGTTTTTCGCCTTCTTCTGTAGCACAGGGCATGGCTCACCTACCGGTGAATTCTCTGTATCTTAAAGTCCTTAAAACATGATTTAAGGAGGTAAATAACTCAGTCATAGATTGGTGGCCTATTGCTGGAGTGGGTGGGTGAGGTCTTGAGGCCTGCATTTTGCAGGAGGTCAGACTAGATGATCATACTGGTCCCTTCTGACCTTAAAGTCTATGAGTCAGGGTGCTGCCTTCTGTGACCCAGTGAGGAGGCCTTGGTCCAGGAAAGACCTTGGCATCCTATAGCTGGCATTGCTGGTGTGTTCAGACATGGGGATAGGGCAGCTTCTTAATGCCTGGCACTCTGTGGTCTTTTATGGATGGGTGAAGAGACAGTTCCACCCCCAGCCCTGCAAAGCACTGCAAGATCTGTGCTACTGGGTGAAATGAAATGTGCTTCCACAAGGGACAGGCATGTGTATGTGTGTGGGGGGAGAATGTGAATGTGTGTGTGGAGTATGGGGTGTAGATGGTGTATATGCATGTGTTGGGGTGTGCGCACGTTTATAGGGCGTATTGTGTATGTGTGTTTATAGGGTGTATGGGGTGTGAATGTTGGGGGGGTATGTGTGTGTGAGCATGTACAGGGTGCATAGGGTGCGTGTGTGGGTGTCAGTGTTGATGTGTATGGTATATAAGGATGTGTACGGTGTGTGTGTTTGTGTAAGGGGCATCAGAGAGGAATTCAGGATGCATTAGCTGTTGTCCAAGGCTTTTCCTCCCTCCCCATCTCTGCAGGTGGCTGCCAGCCCATCGCCACCCACTGGCCTTCAGGATGCAACAGGACAGTGGTGAAGTTTCATCCCACCTGCCTGGGGAGACCTTTTCGTTCCCCGTCTCTGCAGCTCTCCAGTCCCCTATGAACCATAGCACGACCACTCTGCTGTTGCGACCTACCCGTTCCTGCGCCTGCCCAGTCCGTTTTACCTCTGAGCTCTTTGGGGAGCACCCAGCACAGCAGAGTCCCAACGTTGGCTTGCCCTCCAGTTTGCCTGCAGACCCATAACAATGAACAGCCGGCGTGACCATCGCTGAGTGTGCACAGCTACATCCCTGTTTGCAGAGTCTTGGGGGGGAGGGCAGGGCACAGAAAGTGAGCTGGAAGCTGGTGGAAAGCAAGGCAGGCACATCGGCGAGCCCCTTTCTCTATCAGCCGATGCCATGCGATGACTCCAGCCTAAGCCATTTTTCACTTGAGAGGCACTCAAGTTAGCAGACATACTGGAATTCATGCCACCCACTGATCCTATTAGCATATCAGAGCTGGCTGGCTTGCCTAAACGCGTCTCCTTACCATGGATGCGATGGGAGCTGGCACCCCGGGCCACAAACGCCCCTTTCAGCATAAGAGGATTTGTCTTCAGAGCCAGGGAGTGCCCCCCTCCTCCGCCCCGTGTGTCATCATCACTTCCATGGAAATCAGAACAGGACTGAGGCAAAAATCGCCCTACTCCCTCAGGTGCCGGCAGCGCTTGCCATCGCTTTTGCAGTGGGGGTGAGCTCCAGGGAAGAGCAACGAGTTCCCATGGAAACAAGAGACCCCCCACTTGCTCCGGGGTTGGGGTAGGGGAATGGAAAGTTCAGTTCGTGTTCAATAGCTCCCACGTGGTACATTCTGGTGTAGGTTTTAGAAGGCAGTCAGTGCTGGCTACACTGGAGCAGCGTTGTGGGCATAATGCTTTGACTGGCATCTTAGCCTTTGACAGTCCTCATTTCTGCTCTTTTGAAAGCTTGTGGTTTTCCTCTGCACTGCTTGGCTCCCTTTTTACCTCCTGCTCTAAGGTTCAGCCCCTCTCCTCTCACCAAAAAACAACCTTGCTTTTACATGGGGAGCAACCAGCTGTTGATTTTTACTCTCTCTTGCTCCTGGTGTGGTTCACTGTTTTCTTACTAATCCTTGCCCACCTCTTTGGTATTAAAGGATGTGTCTTTTGCTCTTTACACGGCAGTCAGACCATGCAGAAAGTACACTGGAATCCAAATAACTGTCTTTACTAACTATACATCGTACGTCAAACCTAACATCAGCATCTAGACCACAGAGAGCCCCATTAGAGGGCTTACAACCCATTGAAAGGAATGCTACTCTCTTATATGCTACAAAGGTGCTATATAAAGATGTGTCACATAAAGCGTCGTGAGCACTCCAATTTACCCGCCAGCATCTTGGGCATCTTCGACAGGCCAAAACACATGCTCATATCAAACAGCTTCAGAACCTAAATCTTGGCTCTTTGGCGCTTCCCCTACCGGAGCTCCTTTTCACAGCCCGGTTGTGTCTGTGTGGCTCCTTTGCGTGTCTTCTCCTGTATCCCCAGGTGAACTGGCACCGCACCTCAGTGGGTTTCTAAGAGAGGCTTGGAAAAGATGCCAAACCACATGAGAGGCAGAGGTTTTATCTTCCCTCCTGTTATCTTGCAGGAGAGTGTCTAAGTAATGAAGATCTGGGATTGCTAAATGCAGAAATACCCTTCCAGTAAGCAGCTCACATGAAAAATATGAAGCATAGTGTCTGGAGATAGACCAAAATCACAGCAGCGAGGCTACGGGGCAAATGTTTTCACCTAGACCCTTTCTCCTGCCCCATTTTGGTGCGTGCTCCTTCCTGACCAGCTGGGATATGGGGTCTGCTGCTGCACCAGAACTAGGGCATGCCATTGACACGCTCCTTGTGAAGGGGAACTGCACAACTGTGGGGCAACACTCAGCAGGCTGCCACAGATTGCTGCCCATGGATCACCACCTGCTGCAGAGTCAGTGAAAGGGGTGGCAGTGGGGGCGGGGGGGTTAACTTTACCTCTTTCCAGGTGATTAGCTCAGCCGGCTCTGCTCAAAGGCAGTTCTCATTGTGATCAGTCTTTGCACAAACTGCACACAGAGAGAACTCCTGAATGCCCCGGCCCATGGGCATCTCTCAGAGCTGCTGAGGGATTGAATATAACAATTGGAGCCATTTCTCCCTTGAATCCAAAGGAGCAGATTGTATTTTCTAAAATATAAAAGATAGCCCGTTCCCACCAGCACCACTGAAAATCCCACCCGCCTTGTCTTTATCCTCACTGAGCCTTAGAAGATTGCCCATCACAACATGGCACATGGATTTCTCTCAGCAATGGAACAAAAGACCCTGCTTAGAAACTCTGATTTCAGTAACACCCTTGCCATCTCATTGATTTTACCAGGGTTACATCCATTAAAAAGAGGGACCTGAATTTGGCCCATGACATACAGGAAGAACGGGTTAAATACTGCCATTACAGTTTAATCTTAATTGGAGTTAAAAAGCACATGAAAGAGATAAGGTGGGTGAGGTAATATCTTTTATTGAACTAACTTCTGTTGGTGAGAGAGAGTCAGAGAAGCTTTCAAGATTGTACTCAGAGATTTCCAAGACCTGAAGATCTCCATGTGAGCTTCAAAGCCTGTCTCTTTCACCAACAGACGTTGGTCCAATAAAAGATATTAGCTCACCCGCCTTGTCTCTGTAATATCCTGAGACTCACACAGTTACAATACGAGATATTACCTCACCCACAACGTCTCTCTAATATCCTGGGGCTCACACAGTTCCCAGATATTACCGTACTCATTTTTGCCCTCTAATAACCAGGGACACACATGGCTACCGCACCACTTCAAAAGCACAAGTGAAATCAGCAAAATATTTGCAGCCCATACCACAGTCAAGAGGAAGAAATTTAAAGGAGGGACTGTGTGATCTGGTAGATAGAGTCCTAAATGCTATTTCTCAGAGACCTGCATTCTAGCCCTGGCTCTGCCTCTGCTCTGCTGGGTGACTGTAGCCTATACCTCAGTTTCCCCATCTGTAAAACAGGGATAGTTACCCTAACCTTCTTTGTGAAGTGCTCTGAGATCCATCCCTGATAAGGGCTCCACGAGAGCCAGTAGCCATTCTTATTAAAGCAGGAGCCTAGCGCACAAGCCGTCCTATGTCCTTGGTGCGGTTCCCCGAGGCTGAAGGCTCAGATATTGCCTCTAGTGCTTTTCCCTCCATGGCACAAGTGCCTAGAACCGACACTTCTGCATTTAGGTGAGCTGACAGAGTTTGGACAGCAGGAGTTGCCGGCTTTGTCTGGTGCCTTCCTTGAAGGAATCAAGCATTTGAATTGCATCTTTTGCCAGCTGGGATGGACACAGTTAGATCCCCAGTGAGATTCTGTTTGTTTCCCAGGAGACATTTAACCTGCATTATCACAGGTTGCAGCCTCCTCACAGCAATGTGGTCGAGGGCACATGCCACATTGTCACCAGAATCGCCTGGTGAGGGCCACGGGCGGTTCTGGAGGATTTGACGCTTCTGCAGTGAGTAGCGCTGTTCTGGCCCTTGGGCAATGCACACAGTGCGGAAGCGTGACCCCTGTGAGGAAGGGGACACCAGACCTATTCGGTCTGTCAGACGCTGTTTGGGCAAGGCCCAGATCTGAGTGTGGGAACCGAAGAGGCGGAACACGCCCAGAGCACCCCACGGGCTCCTACGGCTACATTCCTTTTGTAGAGCCAACCCCAAATCCACCAATGCTGTCCTTCCTGCGACAATTGTGCTCCAGAACTGTGATCGTGCAGGAGTGGGGCATGCACAGGCGGAAGCTCCAGGCACACTCTTCACTCCTGCACACCCCAGGTAGGAGGCTGGAAGAAAACAGCTGTTTTGACAGTGGACAAAGCACAAATCTCCAGCCACAGAGTCAGGGCCTGATTGATAATTCCCTCCGGGGGCAGGAGAGGAGGGAGAGAGAGGTGGTAGTGCCCACTACGGGAAGGACAGAGTGTGTGTGTGCGTGTGTGTGTGTGTGTGTGTGTGGGGGGGGGGGGGGCGATTAGTTGTCTCCTCTCCTGGGTTTCCTCACTATCAATTTTCTCCTGCCTCTACTTAAGGGAGAGGCAGGGAGCCAGCTGAGCTGGGTTACACCAGGTTCGCCTTAGCAGGAGGCTGCTCTAACTCTGTCAACGTCATTATGCAGCCGTCACGTGGTCCATAGGGGCTTTAGACAAGCAGGAAGCATGGGAGGATTCTCCCCTGGCTCTGGCCCCTTGCTGCTGCCTGAATGAAGATGGAAATCTGGAGCAATGTCTGTGCTAGTCCAAGGAAAGGTGTCACGTGGGCT
The DNA here is from genome assembly GCA_007922175.1 of Pelusios castaneus. Classification (NCBI taxonomy): domain Eukaryota; kingdom Metazoa; phylum Chordata; order Testudines; family Pelomedusidae; genus Pelusios; species Pelusios castaneus. The sequence goes on from ML686119.1 coordinate 172,942, forward strand.
TCCTGCACCTGGATGTTGGAACGAACCTGGGAAATGAAAATATCTGTCGCCTGCTGACCAATAAATAGCTCTTGTCCATTAATGAGACACGCCACGACACCTGCACATCATCACAGCAAACTACGCTGGCTTTGCTATACACGCACAAACCCCAGCCAGTGGGAAATGAGATCTACTCAGAGAGCCATTTCTCTTCTCCCAGCTGGTCTGATTCATTTCCCCTCTGTTTTACACTGAGTACCGGGGGGGTAGGGATTAGGGGAGGCGGTAATCCATGAAGATTCCATCTGATCAACACCATCATCATCCAAGCAAAGCACAGGAACACAAAGAACGGGCCTGAGCTGGCCCTAGACAGGGCTGGTGATCAGACACCATGGTGAGGGGGGCACACAGAACGCTTGCACAGACAGCAGAGACATCCCATTGGTGGTGGTCTCACCTCATCCTGTGTGAGACTTGGCTTCTTTTCACTCATGTCTCCAATCTATAATGAGCCTGTCTTAAAATATAACCTAATCCTTCTTTCTCAAGGTATGCACCCCACACTCCCTGCCATGGTAATCAAGTGCCTCTATGCCTGGCTCCATTAGAAGTACACACAGAGATCTCCAGTGGCAATCTGGAAGAGACGCCCCCCAAGGTCCCAGAACCAAAGACAAATGTCATGTTTTCTGCCTGCTCCTCAAGGACAGCCAGAGAGATCCGTCAATCTGTTCCAGGTCCGCTCTGGCTCCACTGGTCCCTATGTGAGGAAGAGCACATTTCCAGAGACTGCCTTGCCTCCAGCCCCCCCCCCCCAGAGCACATCTAGGGCCCATGGCCCAGCTCCTCAAAGGTATTAGGCACCAGTGGGAGTTAGGCACCTAAATACATTTGATGATCTAGGCTCAGCAGATTGCCTGCAGCATCTGACCTCAATCAAGCTCCCCACTGAGCAAAGAAGAGGCCATGCGTCGCTCAGTGACACTTTTATGACAGGACACGTCTCTCTGTTTATTCCCATTCCTTTCCCCTTCTTTCCTGTCTCTTGTTGGGTTCTGCCCAAAGCCAAGGCCTGCACACAGGGGGATGTTTCTGTGCAACCGAGGGCAAGAAGCTGCCTGCTTGGACATTTTGGAGCCTTGATTTATTTGCTTGTTTGTTTGTTTTTTACATGAGGCCAGCACAGCCCATTAAGCCCAGGCTGTTCACATGGCAGCTGCATGGACTTCCCACGGGTGAGGCTTTCTTTGTCTCTCTTGCAGTTCAGAGACACTCCAGGGCAGCTAGCTAGAAGCTCTAGCAGAAAGCAGGAACCATGCCTGACTCACAAGAACCCTGGAAATGGAATCCAGGCTAATGCTAGACCGCCTGTATGACAGACTGTACCAGAGACTTTGTGCATTTCATCCTCATTCTTATTAAGAAGAATCATGGTCATTAGAACAGTGGCTAGGGACCAGCCGAGAGTGTGGCTCCATTATGCTACACATTGTACAGCCAGATCAGGAGACAGCCCTCAAATGCTCGTAAAACACCTAGGGCCAAGATTTTTCAGACCTGGCTGCTGATTTTTTACCTGCCTTCATATCTGGGTATCTGGCTTGAGAAACCATAAAAGGCCCTGATTTCCAGATGGGGGGAGAGTGAGCAGAGATGGTGAGTGAGGAGCTGAGGATGACATAATTAGTGGGGAAAAGTTGGGTGTGCGCTCGGAGGCACTGAGGTGATAAGGGATGAGGGCAGATCCTGGGGAAGGACACCACTCTGTAGCCCCATGGGGGTGTAGCCCATTGATTTTGGGGCAGGGCAGACAGCTGGTGTAAGGGAGGGCTGTATGCATGCAGGGCCCTATAGTGTGTGGGAGAATAATGGAGCTGGAGAGCAGCGAACAGGCAATTAGAGCTGGAGGAAAAGCGCACTTTCCTCAGGGGAGGCTGCATTTATAAGGAGGAAGTGAAACAATATAAACACTAAGCAGCAAAGAAGCTAAAAACACACCAGCTCCTTCCACTAACCTCATGTTTGGAGGTCCCCATACCCAAAGCACCTGTTCACAGGAAAGTTGTGACTCAGCTGCACTTAGCCTCTGGGCCTGGCATGGATACACAGAGAGCCCTCATTGACTCAGCTGCTACAAACTGGCAGGAATCTGGAGAAGCCCTTTGCAGAGGGCATTATCCCATGCAGAAGAGAAAAACAAAAACCCAAAAAACGAGCCACTCACAGTGTTTCCAGGCTGTGCAGCCCTTCAAAGCCATTGGTCCCCAGGCTCCGGATCCGGTTGTTGTGCAGATGCCTGCAGAGAAAACGGAGATGCTTAAATGAGGCCGAACTCAGCTGGCTTTTCCCCGGCAGTCCCTGAGCGGTGACTTGGGAATGCTTGGTGAGCCGAATGCTGCTAATAGAATGAAGAGCAGGAAATATCAGCCTCGCTAAACTTCTGGCCTCTCACTGCAGCTACAGCAAACAAGAGTGGGAAGAGGATACAGTATGAAGCACAGACTTGGTGGCCAATTTTCCTCTTGGTGGGTGTGCCTTCCACTAACACTAGTTCCAGGCACACAACAGGCGCCACCCGAGACCCTCATTCAGGCATTTTCTTTCCCCTTTACCCTGGAAAGAGGTAAAGAAAACCTCCATTCTGAGTAATTCTAGTGAGCCAGTTCCAGATATATCTGGGGTGGCGGGGGAAGAGAGGCCTACATTCTAGATGGAGATTCTTGGAGCCCTTTCCCCTTCAAAGAAGAGTTCTGGAGAAACACACAGAGGTGAGTCTGAGCAAGCTGGGGGGGTCTAAGTCAGGGTTGCTGACACACCAGGGCCCAGAAGCCCATGTGTTACAGCAGCTTAGCATCCTTCCATTCAGGAGACTTTCCTATGAATTTGACCCTTTACGGGACACCGTCCTGTCTGCTGCCTTTCCTGTCACACACCACCTGGCAAGTGATGCTCAGTGTGCACAGCCCCTCAAAGCCAAGATACACAACTTCCAACACAGACTAAAGAACTTCCTGACCAACTCACACGTCTCCTGCAATTTGCACAACTATGGATTTCCCAAGCTCCTTAGTGAATTTGCACGTACAGTTCCCATTCATTTCACCAGGAATCCCTGGGCTTTGAAAAGCTCAGCCTATATTGCTAACGCTTGTTTGGCCCAATCTGGTCAAGAACCTTCAACGAGCATTCACAGGGATCAAGCCCCAGGGATGGATCCAAATAGCCTAAGCAGACTTCCTTCTGCAATGAATGCTACAATACCAATGGTCCAAAGTCCTGCTCTCATTTGATCCCTGGCCCCATTGATCTCAATGCACAGGTGGAATCCAGGTGGCATTTAGCCACAAGCGTTTTCTAAACAAAAAACACCCCTCTGAGACCCTTGTGTCTCAGTAAGACTGAGGAGGCAGCATTTAGTTCAATAGCCATGATGTCTATAGTCCAGCTTTATTATCTCTTGTTTGCAGAAAGATGGAAATACTTCCAGATTTAGACTTCTGGATTTATTCCAGTTTGACTGCAACAAAGGTTATCTTCAGTTTAATGCTTTAAAAATGTCTAACCCCAGAGCAGAGTGGCTAACATGACATTCTAATGTGCGTTATACACTTTGAATCAGCAATTCTTTCCCTTTTTTCCCCCCTGCTTTTAATCTTCTTTTGTCCCAGTGCCATGTACTGTGTACAGCATGCCTTATTTTTGATGCTCGAGGGCTTGTGTATTATGAAGCCCTCAGAGTTAATGCTCCTGCCGGAGATCTTTGTGCCATTTCTATCATAAGGGCACTGCGGGTAATAAAGTCCCCTGTATTACATCTGTCGCTGAATGCCCACACATTGTACATTCCCTGGATTCCCCTCTGGTGTCCAGGATCTCTGCACTGGGAAGTCCTATGTGTTATTTCTGTGGCTGTATCCACACTACTCTGTTCCTGTATCTATGCCAGTATAATCCAGTGGTGTAGATGTAGCCTACAGCGAGAGAACAGCACCTCCCTGAGGCTGTCTACACTTGAAAAGTTAGGTCAACTTATGAAGTCAACTTAATAAGGTTGACTTTGAGTCAACTTAAAGTGGACCTTATTAAGTTGACTTAACAATAGTCGACTTAAGTTTTCAAGCATAGACGTGACCCCTTTTTGACCTTATTATGTCGACTTAACGTTTTAAGTCGACTTAATAAGCTCCACCAAGGTGCTAATCCTTGTCTCCACTGGTTAAGTTGACTTAAAAAAGTCGACTTAAGCACTAGTTTGAATTAAAACGAGATGTTATTAATTCGAACTAACTTTTCCTTAATTCGACTTAAGGAGCAGCTCAAGTCGACTTATGGAAAGCCCAGTGTAGACGCAGAGTATTTTAAGTCCACTTAAGCCTCCTTAAGTCGACTTAATTTGTAAGTGTAGACGCACCCTGAGTGACAGTACCTAGGTGGATAAAGCAGTCTTCCATCAGCCCCATGTCATAGTTAGTACATTCATGGTGGTGGATTTTCGCACCCGCAAATGCTGTAGCTATGTTAACTTCAATTTTAAGCATAGGCCAGGCCTTTCTCTTCATTTTTGGCAGAACCGTGATCTGCGTTACTGGATTCTTCCTTCCAAGCTATGAGAAGCTGTGTGTATTAGCCACCTGACTCCTGTTCCACTCAGTGAGAGTCCCAGAACCGAGTGTCCTACTCAAGCAGTCTTTTAAGCCCAGAGAGATGGAACCTGAGTGCCCCAGGACCACAGGCTGAAGAAGGCAACATCAAGGGGACAGACTATAAATCTTTGCTCACTTGAGTAACGCCTTTGACTCCAGTGAGGCTACTTAAATGAGTAAGGACTCCCCAGCCCAGTAGCAGCTCAATGGGACAGAATATTCTCTTTCTTTCTCTTGGGTAACATCAGTAAGCCAGTCCATTTGACATGCCTAGCCATTGCCCCTGGTAGGCACTGAGACGCAGACAGATTTTATATCCACTGTGATATAAAGCATTAAATCTATTACTGTAGAATTTATGGCAAGTCTCTTCCCTGTCTGCATTCTGGAACACAACCTGTCGTGTCCGATAACACAGGCTCTTTAAAATGGCCTGGGGACTCTGGCAGGTGGACCCATGGCATTTTTTGTTAGCCGTGCTTGCTCTAAATCTGTCTTGGCTCAGAAGAAAAGCCCTCGCTGCACCTGGATTGGAGCTCAGGAAGCGTGGCTGAGCGCACACTGTTCCGAATGCCAAATGTTCCATGGTAAAAGCAGCAAGGGTTATATGAGAAGGGGAGCAGTCAGGCTCCATGTGGTCGTTAAATGGAGGGCTATGATGATCCAAGCACAGTTTAGAAACCAGCTCAGCTCTCCCAGAGAAGCCCGTTTCCATCCTGTCATTCTGATGAGCACGTAAAGATTTTGGGGAGACACGGGGGGAGGGAGAAGTATAGCGAAATTGCCTGTCTGCTCCTCCAGGCAAGTGGGGGAGAAGAAAACGCAGCTGCAAGACAATTTGGATCAACGATGATTCTCTGAGGAGAAGAAAGATTTAGATCAAAATCCAAGTCAGGAGATTAGAGGAGCTATTTCTCTTTGTCACAAAAAAATATGTTCCATATCCAGATGGTTTCCTCCTTCAAATTTTATGGGGCATTTTCAGATCAAGTAGCCCTTACCTCACTTAGAGCTTTCACACCACGGTGACGCTAGTCATTTGAATCCCCCTGAATTTGGATACCACACTCGACAAGCCAAGGGTTTTTATCTGTTGTAACTAGTGCCTCACTGTATGATCCTAGGGATGGGGGATGACAAAGGAGTGAAATGCAAAATGAAACCCTGGTGCTCTAGGGCCTCTGTTCATTTGAAATGACAACGTGGGTTGTGAGGAAACAGGAAAGACAGCGTCTGCAACTCAGGTAGCAGTGACATTTTTGGCTGTCACCAGATGTGATGGGACCCTTGCTCACTTTGGGGTCCTGCTCCCAATTACTGATCTTCCAAGCATGGTGCACACCATATTAAGTAGCATTCGCTTTGGGCGGGCTGGCCAAGAGCCATGCAGAATGCAGAGCTTACATTTAAACAGACAGGTTGGGGAAACAAAGGTCACCCCTTTGTCTTGTTATGGAACCTTTCTCCTCTCAAACAAGGAGTCCTGCGGCACTTTTAAAGACTAAAAAAATTATTAATCGCGTGAGCTTTCGTGGGAGAAAATCCCAAAGCATCTGACGAAGTGGGATTTTCTCCCACGAAAGCTCACGCGATAAATAAATTGGTTAGTCTTTGAAAGTCTCACAGGAATCCTTGTTTGTTCGGCTGACCTAGACTAACACGGCCGCCCCTTGGGAATTTTTCTCATCTCGGGCATCCTTAGCCATGATAGAACACTGGCTAGTCCTTTACGTCACTACAGGGCATCACGCAGATAAACAAATAGTAATGCCATCCCACATGCCCATTGGGCATGCATACTCATTGATTTGGAACCTTAATGACCTCAAAAAACCACCATCTTCCTCCTATGGGGGCAGATTCCGATTCCCTCATTCCTGTTGCATGGCAGCTTTCTCATCCTATCCTTCCATCCTACCTGAGGAATAAGGCGGCACTGAACGTCCTAGATAGCGTTTGAGCCGGGTGTCATTCAATTTTCAAGGAGGCTACTTGGGATGTGCCACCATGACAACGGTGTTGCTAAAACTGCAGGTGAGTAAATGTGGCACAATCTGGCCATGTACTAGAACTGGAAATCAAGCCAGAAGACTGGAAACCTCTAGGTTTAGAAACATTTGAGCTGCGTGATCCCATCAGGGTGATTAAGGCCTTATCAGTGAAGAGGAATGAAACAATGATTCTGCTGATTTTGCTTAAACGTGGCCTGAAGACGTCTGGAGACCTAGCAAAGAAAATTCCAAGCCCAAAAGACATATTTTTGTTGTTGCTGGTTGAGAAAATTATGAGCAACTGAAAAGTTGGGGTTATAATTGGCACTTAATTTGAATGAAAGAGGTGGAGGGGCTCAAGAAATAGGATGCCAGGACTTAAGTAATTTTTTAGTTTCATAATGAATGCAGCAAGCCCAGAGGTGCCAGGCTCAAATCAAGCACTGTTTATAATGGAAACTTCAGCCCAATCTTAACACTAGCAGTTGCTACCAGGGAATGCTGTAATAATAATCAGAGGAGACTTTGACTCATGGTGTGAGGTGGAATGGTAAATATTTGAAGAGATGATTCTTCTTGCCTTCTGCCCTCTTCCCACCCATGTTAAACAAATTACTTTAGCAAATGGAATTGCAACCTTTCCAGGGTCTGTCAGTTCAGGCCCTGCTCAGAGTCGCAGACAGAGTCCCGTCTGCTTGGTAAATCACAGCTGGTTTGACAGCAACTTGAGATATTTCGCTCCTGTGCATGCATGTGGCAATCTCTGGAGAGACACTTTGATAAAATGAATGGAACAATTCCACGATACACCTTGCTACCTATTCTGCTCCCCTGAAAGTCAATGCCTGCAGTGTAAGCGGACATTTACAGATACACTTGTCTCTCTTGGCAGGCTGGGAGCATGGGGTAAAATCACACAGAAAAAACTGTTTCCAGTTCTCTCTGGGGTCCAGGATGCTGAGAGAATTCTAAAAGCAGATGAGGGCAGGAAATCCTGGGAGATGTTCCGTGGTCCTGGGAAGGCCTTGATTAATAAAACCTAAGCACGGTCCTTAGAACTCACCGTTCACATGAGCCAATCTCATGTAGACAATTTCAGCTCACAGATATTAAGGCCAGAAGGGATCATTACGTTATGATCATCTAGTTCGACCTTCTGTGTAACACAGGCCATAGCTTTTACCCAGTGATTCCTGCTTCTTGCCTAATAATGTCTGACTGAATTAGAGCATAGTTCATCCCTGGGTATAAGAATTTATACTAAACAAAATCCAGTCCTAGCCATTGGTCATGATTCCATTACCTTGGATGGTCCAGAACCTCAGCTGGAGAAAAAAAAAGCCTAGATGCACTGATTTAACAGAGCGAGGCTGAGTCACACCAGCTTAAGATCTCGCTCAGCATCTTTAGTCAGTCTGTAAAAGACCATGAACTAAAAAACCAAACAACCAAACACATAAATAATGGGAAAAGAAATTGCAGCCAGTAGGGGCCTCAGAAACACAGTGTTCTCCAGCTCTCTTTAGCTGCTTGCATTTGCTTGGTGCCTGGTTCTTCAGAGGCTGCTGACAGAATGGAGACCTCCAGACACGTTGAGCACCTCAGAACATTCTCACCTCTGGAGACTCAAATTGTGCAGAAGAGAGTAACTGACCAACAGCTGCTGTCTTGGCTGGAGCACTTGAGATTGAGGCAGAAGCATGAGTCGTACAGTTTGAGCTAAAATATCAGGCTTTCAATTTGCACCTGTGATCGATGAATCTCCTCTGTGGATCAATGCAGAGGGGGGCCTGGGTCATGCAGGGTTAAAATAGCTCAACTTGCAAGTGATGGAACAGAAGAAAATCCAGTGGATCTGTCTGAAACAGTGATCCAGCCCAGTGAGAAGTCAGATTTGATTTTCCCACTGGTGTGGCATCTAAGCAGGTTCCCTCGTGCTTTATATTGCACACTATTCCAGGCCCATGAGTAGTGGCATTATACAGGGCATGCATCACCTTTGCTGACCCCACTTTAAAATTCACTCCCTCCCCTGCAGAGACAGATGAGCGCACACGCTGCACCTTGCTGAAAAGAGGCACATTTTGTTGTTGAACCTGATCTTTGCATCAGCCCAGCAATCAGGCAAGACACAGCCTTGCATTTGCGCGGACTGCACTGCAATGTGTGATCTGGAAAGGCGCATCAGGAAAGAATTAACAGGAACCACCTGCCTCCAATAAAGGAATAATAGTAATTCCCAACAGGGGGTCTCTTGTCCCATTATAAACTCTCTCAACAGGCTGTAGCCACCCTACTAAAACAGGGGGTATTCCAAATTTTCATTTCAGAAGTCTTCTGGTAAATTGTCTTGTTTTCCTTTTCATTCTTATTTTTGAATACTTTTCCTCCGTGTGAAAGGTGCATTGGAGGACAAAATCCTGTCTCTAACAACAAGAACTGCACAGAGAAGAGCAATGAAAGCTTCTCTCAATGCTTGGAAATCTACGAGGGACAATCTTTCTGCCGATTTAAGTGCAAGGACTACAAACAAAGAGAAAGAATTGGGGCCAGTCACACCAGCCTGTTAAGGACCCTTGGATGTATAAACAGAGGAGTAGTGAATAGAAAGGTGATTTTACATCTGTATATGGCATTGGTGAAACTGATGCAGTATTCCTGTACCCAATTCTGGTGTCCACGTTTAAAAACAACGCTGACATTTTGGTAAGGGTGCAGAGAAGAGCCATAAAAATGATTATGGACTGGAAAAGCTGTTTTAAAATGTGGGATTTAAGAAACTCAATCTGAGTAGCTTATTAAAAAGATCAAGAGATGACTTGATTACAGGGTGTGATTCCTTCACGGGGTGAAAATATAGGGTGCTAAAGGGCTCTCTTAAGGCAAAACAGGAATCAATGGCTGGAAGTTAAGGCCAGACAAATTCAAATTAGAAACCCTTTTTTTAAAGTAAGCATGATTAAATATTGGTACGGACAGGGGTTGATTCTCTATCACTTTCATTTCTAAATACATCCATTTTTCTCTTTCGAAGGACCAATATAACCCGCTTTATTCTCCATCAGTCACTTGCATTCAATTACTTTGTATCAAATTCAAAGTCTGAAATGAATTATGTTCCCATCAGCACACTGTGAGCATCTCAGCTGACATAGGAAGTGCCGTGGCTTGGCCACGGCAGAATCCTTCAGTGTCACAATTTGCAACAGATCAGTAGAGACATCTGATCATGGGAACTGTGCAAATTCACAGGGAAAACCCCAAGCAGTGGGTAACAGCGGTTAAATTCATTTGGAGATTAATGAAATCAGCTGGAAATGACAGCCGCAGGAGTTTGCATATAGTGCTATTCATTTCTTCCACAGGCACTGGAGACAAAAACCTAACTTTTCTCTAAGCAAAGCGCTCAGCCTTCAGACAGAGAAGAATCCTTTTAGACTAAAAGGCCGAGACAGAGAGCTCAAATGTTCTAGACAATATTTTTCTTAATAAAAGAGGTTCCAGGCATTTTACAAAGATGTGGCTCATTAGCCCCACTTTACAGATGGAGAAACTGAGGTAAAGAGACTTATCCCAATGCTACAGCCATTTCATCAGAAGACCCCAATTTTGGGGATTCCATCTTAAGACACTGGGGATCTGATATTCAGAGGTGCTGAGCCCCCCAAAACTCCCAGTGAGGTCTACTTGAATTGTGGGGCTCAGCCCAGCCTGTAAATCAGGTCTGTGGTGTCTCAAGTTGGGGTCCCAAATATGAAGGCCTCCTCTCTTGAGCCTGAAGCAAGCCCCTTCACAGAGAGGAAACTCACTGATAGTAATAGTGGGAGGGCCAGCATCTGTGTGTTTTCCCACGTGACTGCCAAGAGAGAAACGCACAGAGAAGAGTTGATCCCTGGCTTCTGCCATCCCATGCCAGCCACAACTTCCCAAAGCCTGGAATCCCTCGGGGGGGGGGGGGGGGGGGGGCATAATTTATAAACAGAGGCTGAAGCCCCTAATTTATTCCAGATTGAGGCAGGTATATTTTGGTGTGGGTTCTTCCCTTCATCACTTCAGGATCATCTGTGACTTTCCCGAAGGCCCAAGGTGTGCCTAGTGGGAAAGCACATTGCTGCATCCGGGAAGGTCATGTTCTCGGCTACAAACCTGCTGATGACAGGTATCTACAAGCATTAATCGGCCTATAAATGACAGCTTTAGCAGTGCCCCTCCACATCTGCTCTTAACTCCCCTCCCACGTGTGTTTATTTTAGATAACTCCCCAACCAGAAAGGTACTTAAGTTTATAGCAGCGACTAGCCCCTATTCTCCCATGTGTGCAAGTTTGTGCACACATAAACGGACACACACATTGTGCATGATTGTGGGGAAATTTCACTAGCAGGCTGAGATTATTTGCTGCGGTTTTGGAAAGCCTGTTAGCCTCACCTGAGATTGAGCGTGAAGTAAGGCAGCTCACGAGTCTGGAAACAAAGGGAGCATCAGATCTTCATTGGGTTAGGTGCTGCCACTGGGAAGCCATCGGCTTTGTGAGCAGGTGGCGATTTGTGTGCCTGCTTCTGCGAAATAATTGTGAGCCCACAAAAACCGTGTATGATCTCCCATGATGCCTGGCAGGATCCTACACATGTCCCATATCCAGCTGTCTGCGGTAGAATGCTCTTTTATGTCTTGTGGTCAAGGACTCTTGTGCTTTCCCACCATGGCAAAGAAGTTTCTTCCCACCCAAAGTGTGGGATTCTGAGTTTGAGAGCAGCATGCGTTTAGGCTAAGACAATAGACAACTGAAGCCAAATGGAATCACGCGAGTAGCTGAACTGAAGACTACAAGTGCCTTGGTGCAACTAGAATTGATCCTTTCCCATATGAGAACAAACTGATTATCTGACATTTCTCAAGAGGTTCCTAGCACAGGGCTTGACAAAACCCAGAGACCAGGTCACCATGGTGACTGGGGGTTGTAGCCTGGTTCCTAGTTGCATTATCACAGCTTTGGCCCTCTAGTGACCAAAAATAAAACCACTGGCACCTAGCTGAGAGCCAATTTTGTTGAACCCTGTCCTCCTCAATGTGCCTTTATCTTCCATCTCAGCAGCCAAAGTCAATATTTAATAGACTTTTGGAAAGTGTGTTTTCAAAGCATTTACTGAAGCATTTTACAAATGCTTTTTCTTCTGAGGTCTAAGCAATTGCTAAGTGTTCCCAAGGCACCAAATGCTGCTGATGACACTTGACTGCTGACTACAAAATGCGTCTAAGGTAGCATTCCATTTTACGACCCATAAGCAAGCCTGTAACTATTGCACATACTTAGAAGGTTCTGGACTACTTGGCAATTACACTTGAACTTACTAATCAACACCAACCAATCAATTGCCAACTAATTTGCAGATGTACATTTCCATTTAGAAGACAAATAACATGTAAGCCCCAGTTAATGTAACAGATGCTTCCTAGCATATAATTACAAAGGCACCAGTTTGCCATATAATTACAGACTGTAGTGTGTTTACTGTTTCTCAGTGCCTGTGAAATAAATATATTCCATCTGGAATGAGGCAGACATTGGAAGCAGAATAATTTCCCTAGATTGTTCAATATACTGTAGATTGTGTCTTCACATTTGAATTTCACAGTAAAAGAATATAGAAAGTACCAAGGAGTTTGCTGAGCTTAGAACATTGTATTTAAGCTCCCAAAACTAGAGTTGTTAGGAAAGTTTTTGTTCAAAGTTTCTTCTCCCTTCCCCCCCCTTTAAAAAAGGCACGGGTGGGTGGGTGGGGGCTTTTGGCAAAATGAAGCATTTTGCAGAAATGTGGGTAGAAATTTTCCAGTTTTTTTTAAATGAAAATCCCCAAACTATTTTTATACAAAATTTTCAGTAAATAAATACGTGGGGATTTGGTTTGAAAAACCTAAACATTTTTACACAAAACAATTTTCAAAATAATAAATAAATAAAAAATGAAGACTTCTTGGTTTTTCATGGAAACACCAAAAAACACTGTGGAAAAAACTTAGAAAGAAAAACATTGAAAACAATTCACATGAAAAATAACTGCCATTTTTAAAATCTAGTCTATTCAAACAGTGGTTGCTGCCATTTGAGCTAAGATCTCCATTTTGGGTCAGCATCAATGTGTCTTTTATTCTGATTGTCTTGGCCTGGCCTTTAATGGTTGGCATCACTCATTCACAAATATAAAGAACAATGAAATTCTACTAGCCTAAGGTGTAGTGAATGCAGAGGACTCACAGAACAATGAGGCTGCTGAGGTTCTGGAAGGCATAGTCAGGAATGTGCCAGATCTGGTTGAGAGCCAACGTCATGGCCTGGAGAGCTGGAAGATTGTTGAGGGCTTGAACAGGGATCTCTGTCAGGGCATTATCATCCAGCCACAAGTGACGTAAGGAGGGCAGTCCTTCAAAACTCTTCTCAGGCACCACGGAAATTAGATTTGCATCCAGGCGTCTGGGAAAAAAGAAACAGTATGGATGAGTAACAGGTTCACTCAGCCTTGTTTGATGTGCCCATTATTTAAATGTGTTTCTTGCAGCTGACTCATGAGAAATTAACAGCCCTGGAGATTGAGCTGGTGTATAAAAAGCAATTAAAGCAAGAGGAAGCCATAGTACAATGTTCCCAGCTTGCCTGGGACAGATGCTTCAAGCTTGATATGGCAGCATCTCTTATGGGACCCTGAGGATAGTTCATTTCTGTAGCCCATTCAGGTTGCCAACCATCAGTTCTGATGGTGTTTTTAACAGTGTAACTGAATTAAAACCCACTATCTTATTTCACATAGATTCATGAAACAGCCATCAGTCAAGCACTGACCGTTCCTGTGGTCCTGGGTTAGATTTGAATGTCTGACCTAGAAACCAAAGATTCCATGTATGAAACAAAGAGAAGGAGGAAGCACTGTGAGACTGTATCTCAGAATGTAGGTCATGCTCTCTGGATTGCAGGAGTCCAGGTCTTTTAATCTATTCTCCCCAAGATGGGTCTTAGTCTAACTACCCTTTACAGACACAAAAGACCAATGAGTAGAACTGGTCAGAAAATGGAAATTCTTTTCCATGGGAAAGTCTAACTTTGATATTTGGTTTTGTTCCAAATCGGAAGGAAAAGCCAAAATTGTGAAATTTCCCCTGAAACAAAAATTCTGAAAAATTTCAATTCAGAATAATTGAAAGTTTTTGTTTCAGTAATGTTAAAATATTTCATTTCAATACGGTGCAAACATTTCTTTTTGATAATGTCAGAACATCTCAATATAAAATTTTGAACATATTATATATTATTCTGATTATCTGTAACGCTAATGTAATTTTAAAATATCAAAATGGACTGACTAAAAATGATAAATTCAAACCAAACCCTGCCAAAAAGCAGTGAGAAAACTGAAATGATTTGTTTAAACTTTTTCCTATAAAATTTTTTGTTGAAATTGACATATTCCTGTGATATGTTTCGATTCCGGCAAAAATTGCATTTTCTGACAAAAAACTATTCCATCAAAATTCTTCCAAACTCTACCAACAGCTCTAGAGCAAAAAGTTAGTGATATTCTCTGAATTCACTGTAGCTGCAATGGTGATTCACTCATATGAAATAAGCAGGATAGTTTGATCTCTCTTGCTCAGTTGGAACCGTTTTTGATAAATGCCTATGGACAAATTTCTGCCTTGATTTATACCCTGTTAACACAGTTACATGGAGTATTTCAGGGCAAAGTTGGGCATATGTTCTCCTTATTTAACCGCCCCCCCCATACACCACACACCAGGACAACAAAACTCACTGAAGAACAGGTTATGTTTTTAAAAAAACTGGTCAAAATTTTTCATCAAAATGTTTTTGGACAATTCCTGGCTTTTTAACCAAAATAAAATCTTTTGTGGAAGTTTAATTTTTATTGAAAATTTTTGTTTTTTCCCTTCTTTAGGTAAAACAATGGTAACCAAAAATTAATTTTGGGGGTAAAATATTTTAGTTTTCAGTAAGACAAATATTATTGCTTTTTTAAAAAAAACAGATCTTTTAAAAATCCCAAACCATACCCCTTTATGGAAAAATGTTTTCAAAAACCACTAGTTTTCATATGCAATTTTAATAGAAAAAGAAATGTTATAGGAATTTTATAAAGCACTATATGTTTTTCAAAATTGCCAAGGAAAACAAATTTTCATTTTTTGCCCTGCATCTAGTTTTAAGCCTTAACAAACAAAGGAGCTGAAACAGAGGGTGCATTGCCCTCTGGAACATAAGGAGAAATGGCTTAGAAAAGGATGGTGGTGTGATTTAAAAAATGAGCTGAATCTCAGAAGATCTGGCTCCAAATTCCAATCAGATGTGTTGTGTGACCTTGGGAAGTCTCTGCATTGCAGTTCCCATCTGTAGAAAGGGGTGGATAATCCTGATTTGTCTATGTGGTTTGAAAATTCTCCATGGCAGGGACTGCCTCTCATAATGTGCATATGGCTCCTAGCACAGCAGAGCTCACATCTTATTGCAGTCTGCAGGTACTGTCCCGATGTGAATGACTTTTCACCCACCTAAGGTCTCTTTTTCTTCATCCACAAATCTTGGCTTCACACCAGGTCACTAGTGAAAATCCTGAGTGTCACAGTGTGTCTGGCCTGTGGCAACCATTACCGCTCGCCTCCATCACCAGATACCATCTAGAGAGCTATGTGCTTTCAAGGTTTCTTCCCATGGGAAAACACAGGAGCAACTGGCAAAAGCCAGTCATATAGTATCAGGCTCAGTTCATTTCAGAGAGTGTGGAACATCCGACCTCTGAAAAAATCAGACCCCTTTAAGGTATCTTGAGTTGCGACCCAAGGCTCAGTGAAGACAAATGGTGACTTGCTATTGAATGCTAGGAATGCTGGATCAAGGCCTGAATGGTCCTCCAACTATTCTGGAGCAACTACAAAACACACATAGGGAGAAGTCAGTGAAAGGTGACATCTGTACAACACCCAGAACAATGGGGACCATCCTGGGAGGAACTTTCTAGATGCCCAGCAAAACAAATATATACTACTAAAATTAGCTCTGAATAAGCACCAGCCCCATTCCCGGTAACAGAATGCCTTCGGTTGGTTTAATTGTTGGTTGGAGGAATTGCCAACTCTTGCTGGAACCAAGGTGATTTCTCTCTCATACAGGCAGCAGGTCTGAAGCTTGCTAATTGCCAACGCTTTTAGAGAAAGCTCCTCTTTTTCTTGGAAGGAAAGAACCTGAAGCTTTGGCAGGAAGATGTCAGCAATTATATCAATTAAACAAAATAAAAACATAGCCCAGCAGTTCTCCTCCTTTCATGTGTGACTCGAGTTCCGTAAGTGTTTCTATTATGAGCTATACCTGAGCAGATTAGTGGGGAAATGGGACAGCACAGGCCAGGGCTGGTTCCCTCAGCTTCATTTCACCAAACCACTGGATTGGTTTGCCTTGCTGCATTAACCATTTTGTTACTGGGGGAAGGTGTTTGGAAATGGTGACGCCTTGCCACATGGCTCAGAGCACGCAGTACTGGGGGAGACAAGAGGTGAGACAGCACTGATCAATCATCCATTAGCCTTGTTGAATATTTATGAGGGCCAACGTTTTCAAGAGATGGTGATTCTGGGTGTCCAATCTGAGGCACTTTAAAAGGATCTAACTGTCAAAGAGTGCTGAACACCAGCCCTTGAAAAATTAGGCATTTTTATGATGCCTTAAGCTGGCAAAAAGCATCCAAAAACAAGGGTATTCGCCCCAGGGCTTTAGAACTAGCTCTGGGATGTGCCAGAGATGGGAGATTTTCCTGGATTGGGTCAAGAAAGCGAGGGATAGGAAAGCACGTTATGGAAGCGGCCAAAGTGTCCTTTACACCTGACGGGCAAAAGCCTCAGGTCTTTGCTCACTTGGTATTCAGTCCTTAACTCAGCCAAAGTTCCTGATAATAAAGAGTGGGGCCAATATTAAAGGGGAAAGGAGATTATGTAGAGTTGTAGATGAAACCTGAAGGTCCCTTTCCTTTCCACCCGGACAAACTCTTTGCTTCTTGAATAGCTGATTGTGGTCATAGGTTGGTGTGTTGTGGGCGTCTGTATATGCCCCGAGGGAAGAGAAAAGCACATGCAAAATAAATGAGGAAAGGCTTTGGTGTTGGGATGCCCCAGGCAATGCCACACATGTGACCCTTTATCGAAGGAGGCCATATCAGCACACCACGGGTATTAAATAATCTGCTGGTCCATGCTGTGTTGCTGTGGGGAACTGAAGTGGGTGGATAAGTCATAGGCTAACCGTGCCAATCTGAACTCTGAATATTCCTGGTTTTATTGCCGGGAGCTTCGTCATCTTCTTGATGTAGATTTTTCTGCAAGGGGTTGAATCACCTGTGCTTATCCCAAGAGTAGCTCAGAAATGCACTGGTGGGACAGCAAACCTCACTCAAGAAAAGGCCCCACCTTGTGCAAAGACTCTTCTAATGGGAATGGCCACTGAAGGGAGGGAGAGTCCACCTTCCCAATCAACAGGAGAGAAAGTAGGCGAATTGAGATAATGTGCAGTTTTCTTATACGGTTGCTAACTGTTCATGTAACGAACAGCTATTAATTATGGTATCCATAGCTATAAAAGTGGAATCTTTTGGTTTTCTGTATACTGCACTTTTCATTTTCTAATAAGTTCCCTGTACAGACTTTAGTGGCTATTTTGCTCTCAGAATTGCTTTCCAACCTGTTCCAGAGGGAATGCACACATTGTAAAGCAACCAGTATTCAGCATGACTGGAGATAGTTTACCTATATATATAGGAGTTAGATCTTGGAGAAGTATTTTTTGTTGGATGTGGTGCATTTCTGAGCAAGTCACCACTGCAGTCCTGACCTGTCCTGGCCACATCTCCGTGTGAAAAGTATTCTTAAGGGCAAATGCTGCCTGCAGATTATACCTCCACAAGGAACAAATATTACACGATGCTGAACCATTATGAAGTAGACTTGATTTTTGTTCTTTCATCTAAACTAAGAGTAACCCGAGAGTGAAAGAACAGGCTCCTTGTGCACAGGAATGTAACGTATTGGCTGCACTTTATAGAACTGTAATTTATCAAGTAGCAAATCTAAACATGTTACATCACGAAACCCTAATAAAATACATCTTCATTAATAAGTACTTCCTTTATTGTCTGGCTTGTCTAGTCAGAGCCAGATTCTGATACCTTTACTGAATAGCACTTTTCTTCACCAGTTGCTCCAGTGAAGGGACTGCTCAAGGAAAGAGGCATGACTCACCAGGAGTGAAAATGCCCGAATATGGTCCTTTGATTGGGAGCTGTTAGATCAAGTGCAGCCTCTCTAATTCTGTATCTATACAGTCGCCAGAACAACAGGAGCTGATTTTTATTGGAGTCTCTACTGCTAATTTAATCTGAATATTCCTTGTATTCACCAAGCCCTGGTTGACAGAGTAACACCCATTGGGGATTTTGCCGTCCTTTGCCTTTTGGTGGGAGGGAGAGGGATCCTGATCGACTCTGTCCTAGCTAGGGATGGTGGTGAGAATGCTGCAGAAGTTACCTTTCGCTGGAGGACTGGCACTAAATCTATATGGTCAGATCTAGCAAATGGGCCAACATTTCTAGTGTGGTTAAGGAGAAGCGGGGTAGGGAACGTTACCCAGGCAGTGTGGCACCAGTCATCTATTCCTAGAGCTGTTCACAGTAGCAAAGTGCTTGGGGTCAGATCAGCTTTCCCCAGTTGTCCTTTGCTCCCCTGCACACAGGGGCTGGGAGAAGGTATGTTTACACAGCAAGTGGAGGTGTGACTGCAGATATGCCCGAGCCAGCTTGAATCTAGGCACTCTGACACTCAGTGTCACAATGCCTATTTCTCTTGTGGATCCAGTGACTCACCCAAGGCCACACAGAAAGGCAGAGACACAGCAGAGCCTTGAGCTGGGTCAGCACCTCATTCCCAACGCCCAGGCAAGTGCCTTAACCACTGGGACCTCCTACTGCCCATCCTAAATAGCTGCAATTTCTCATATAGACATGCCCACAGACACCTGGCTGGCCTCAGAAACACACTCTAACAAATAGATGTTCGCCCAGGACATAAAAGCCCAGGAAAGCTGCTCAGAGCCCCAGCTGAGCAAACCAAGGTGTAGTTCAGTTGACAGGGCCTTTGCCTGTCTACCCCAGTTCATAGCTCCCTGCAGGATACAGGCAGGTTTAATAACGGGGGGAAATTTGCCCTGAGCACCTCCCAGATAGAAGGCAGATTCACAGGCCTTTTCAGTGCATGGAGAACATTAAATTGCCTCTGATCCACAGAAATACCACTGGCCACATCATGCTGGGGCCCTGTCCAGCCTATCCTAACCCAAAACCCAGGAGGCCGGATGAATCTTCTCTTTCAAGGTTGGCATTGCCCCAGCGGATAGAGATGTGGGCTGAAAGGAAGGATGCAGCGCCCAGGGAGAGATCTGTACTGCTGCCCTTATCTCCAAGGATCCTGGAATGCCACAGGCAAGGGATGGAAGAGGCAGCTTCCCTGACACCATGCTTTCTGGCAGAGAGCTAGGTGATAAAACTGCCTATTTGCGCCCGTGTGCGTGTCTGCTGGTGTTTGAGCAGAGCTGATCTCACCAGTAATGCCTAATGGGTGCCTCAAAGGCAGGCCTCCCTCTTCTTGTCTGATTTTATCTTGATGGGCTTGGTTTAGTTACTCACTATCCCATAATAGGAGAAAAGTTCCCCATAGTAATAAAAGAAGGAGGTGATGTCACTGCAGCTGAACCTTTCAGATAACTTTCTAATGTCCAGGACTCAAAGCTCCAGCTCTTTGCTAAGGCAAAGCTCCTAGATGCCTACTGGCTTCAGTGGATGCTTTGAAATGAGAATTGAGTGAGGACTGTGGGTCCAGAGCAGAGCAATGCACCCAGCTCAGAGGCACGGCACTCCACTCCCTCGGGTTCCAATTTGGCCGCATGCGTTTGCAAGCCAGCTCCTGACTTCGGTGTGCATGCAAACATCCTGTCCTTTCCGGGTAGCTGCAAACACTGGGAGGCTCCACCTGGACAGCCCAACGAGAATCCAGGTCGCGTTCTTCCTCTTCATTGGCTTCGGATAACATATACCCCTGTCTGTGTATTAAGGATGAGTGTTATTCTTCAAGGGACCTTGGCAGAATGGGTTAGTTGGGGGCCACTGGTCAGGGCATTTGCCTGAGACCCCCAAGTCCAATTCCCTACTCCATCACACACTTTCTGGGTGCTCCTGTTGCGATTGCAGTGGAGTGGAATTGTGTGTATTTTGGGAAGGGGGGAGTTGTCTTGCCTCACCCCAGAATTCCCCAGCTTGCTCTCTGCCATGCAGCTTTGTCTGCCCACACATCAGACCCGCAAGAGGCCCCTAGTCCTGCTGCCAGTTTCCAGTCAGCTCTCGCAAACTCCCAGGCAACGTCTGCAAAGCCCAGACACAAACACATTTCTCTCACCATTGGCTGCAGAACAGGACACGATGGAAAAGACTGTTGTGCTCTGTTTGAACTGCAACCAGCTCTGCTCTTGACTGAATGGCACAGATGGCTCAGGGAAATCCTGCGTGGAAGGATGCTCAGGAAGTGAAATCAACCCAGTGTTTAAACTCCACACTCAGTGCCCTTGGTGGAAACAAGAGGGCTTTGTTATCCCAGCCACGGCCACCTCCAAAACCCCTCCGGTTGGAATTGTGTAATGATGACGGTTGGGATCGCGGCACAGCTAAAAGATTGCTCACACTTAGGCTCCTGAACTTTCCTCGGTGGTGCACAGGACTCTGTAATCAAGTCCTTCCCCTGGGGATCTTTGACTTCACACCTGCTGCTCATAAAGGCAAACGGCCTGGCACAGGAGCTGCTGCCTCATAAAAGATCCTGGAGACAGCCAGACACTGGGGAGGAGTGACTCAGAAATACACGGATCCCTGAGTCTCTGCAGGAAACCCCCAGCATGTGTCAAACACCTGAGTTAGTTGCACAAGAGGGGCATTTCCCTGTGGCAGGAAGGAAGGGACTGATAAATACTCAGGCTGGGTGTGGGTGCTACTGATAAATAAATACTCAGGTTTGACTGTCTTTAACCTCATTTTGTTGGTGGTGTGAGGAAAGGAGAGACTGTAGAGTTCATGAAAAGTGCTGAATTGAGAGCCCCAGACACTGATCTCCTTCCATGCTTAGCCAACACTAGGAAAAGGGTGCATTCATAATATGTGTTAAAAGCCTAGCATGGACAAGATAAGTTGTCATTTTAATACATTTGCAGGTTAAGATAAACCCTAGTCTTCCCAGCTAATGTGTTAAAACAACAGCTTACCCTGTCTGCACTAGGATTTTAACATGCCAGGGCCAACTGACCTAGGAGGGGCCCCGTGTGCTGGAGGGCAGGTGGGCAGCTCCACCCCCCCCAGGGAGCCAGCCCGGGCGGGGAGGCTGAGGCTGCCGGCAGGGAGCTGGCTCTGGGCCTGGCCCCGGAAGTAGGGGCCACCGGTGGAGGGAGCTGGCCGCAGCCGGGACCTCAGGCTGCTGCAGCCGGTGCCCCAGCCAGGGACCCGCCACCACAATGGTGGGCCCTGGCCACCTGCTCCGCCCCGGGGCCGGTAGGGTTAGCCCAGAGGCCGGGCTTAGTGCTTCCGGCCTGCGGAGCAGGGAAGAGTGTGACCGTGGGGGGGCCACGGGGCCCACATAACCATGGAGCCCGGGGCGATCACCCCATTCGCCCCCCCAGGGATGGCCCTGGGAGCAGGAGGGGTGTCTCCCCAGCTCTCAGCCTGCAGGTGGCAATGATATATGCTTGACCTCCTGCTTTCGGCAGAGGGAGGGGAATTAATGGGTGCAGAGGTATAGTGTCTGAGGTGGCAGACTTTCACCTTCTCCCTGCCACCAGCAGACCAGTCAGATGGACCAGAGCTGTAGTCACAGCTTCTTGCCAGGGGGGGCCACTCTCTACCTGGGCTGGCACACAGGAGGTTCACACATTCACTGACTGGCCCCTTCCCCTCCTCCTAGATCAGAAAAGAGCTGGGAGTGGGACAGCAGGGGGAACCTAGGCAGGCAATAGAGGCTGGGCTGTGTGGAGGGAAGGGGTCCTCTCCCCTGCAGCAATTTCTCCTTTCCCATTTAGGGGTGGCAGATACATACAGATGGGGCACATTGGGCCGGGGTCTTGGAAGAGTGGGGTTTGGAGATGGAGTGCCTGGGAGAGGAAGGCCCTTGCAAAAGGAGTTTGGGACCGTGGGGAAGGAGGCTGGCCCTACAAGGCATGTAGGAAACTTATGGTGGGAGGCCTTAGGGATGGGAAACAGACAAAGGGAGGCAGGTGCCAGAAGACTGGAGATGGGGAAAGGATGGCCCTTGGGGAGAGGGGATCAGGTTGGGAAGGGAGGATTTGCAGGAGGGTAAGACAGAAGGTGATTTGAATGAGGAACTGAGGGGGGGGGGGTGGAATTGGGGAGGCCAGGCTAGGCCTGGGGTGGGGAAGCTGAGCTGAGGTGGGAAGAGACGGGGAGCACTTGCTGAGGGGTACATGGGAGAGACAGAGCAAACTGGAGGGGCTTGAAACAGCAAGGGCAATGGGGCAAAACTTGGGGGGGGGGGGGAAGAAAGAGGGGGCATTTTGATTAGTTAGCTAGGGACCTCTGGTTGCCTTTTCACCACAATCCTAACCAGGCCATCCTCTAGCTAGCTTCCTACTCAGGATCCTACAAGGAACAGAAGCTGCTGAATGGCCACTGGAGGGTCTGAGAATCCGGGCATTGGGCACAGCTGCCCCGCTTGTGAGATGCTCACTCAGTTGTCAGTGAAGCTATTTATCTGTATTACAGCAATGCCCAGAGCTCCCAGGCAGGCTTTATCATCTCCAGTGACAGAGGAGACTTAGGCCATCAGCCCTTCAGCCTGGAGCCTTCCAGTGCAACTGGAACGTGTCATTTATCATCTAACAAATGCCTAGATACAATGGAGTTCTGGACAGGGCATGCAAAGATGGCCTTTGGGGTCCCCCAGCTTAAGCCCAGGCCAGTCCTTCTGCAAGCAGCTTGCAGGTTGTTCTAAATTATGCTTGCTCCCACTAACACCAGGGACACCTGTCATACCCCTTACATCTGGGGCAATCCTCCCTTCACCCCCGTTAGGTCCACAATCTACCTGTGGTGCAACGAAAAGCTGCTGCACCATACCTGAAGACCTAGGCCACCGTATCTATGTAATACTGAGGTGCATAAAGAAAGATGGTCCAGTAATTAGGACACAAGGCTAGGACATGGGAGCAAGTCCTACTCTTCTGCTGGCTCTCTGTGTGACCCTGGGCAAGTCACCTCACCTCTGCGTGTTTCAGTTCCTTCTGTACACAACGGAGATTATATCGCTGGCCTACTTCCCAGGGGTGTATAAAGATCAGTACAGTAGTGAGTATGTGGTGCTCAGATACTCAGGTGATGGGGGCCCAGGCCAGCACCATAGATAGAGGAAAGGCATATATCTAGAAGTCTGATTGGTAATCGGCTCTCAGAATGTCCGATGGGGTCTTGTCCCATTCCTCCGAACATTTTGCCTGTAGGCGTCATTAGGAAAAAGAAAAACCACCTTGTTTTCCTACCAGAGCAATGGGTGAGACCCTACATCCTGCACTGGGAGATGCTGTAACCTTTCTGATACCCCCCCAGTCTAAGCCAGCTCTCACTTCCCCCACCACACATCAGGAGTAACTTTCTGAATTCGTATATCAAACTAGGAGAAAGGAGACCAAAATCAGACCCCATTGTCTATCTAGGCTCCAGTCCTGCCAGGATATGACACTAGAACATAGATCAGTACCTGTCCTCCTCAGCCCGTTTTATATGGATCTTCATTGTAGCTCATCAGGTTCATAGGAGTGCTGACACATCTACTGCCTGTAAGATCTGGGACCCATCACTAATCTTCACAGTCGTCACCAGGGGAAATGTAACAAGTCCTGAATGTTCATGGGCTTAAGTGAGAGAGTTAAGGGTCACGGGTCCCTTTAATAAAGGGAAATGGAAAACATACCAGGAATTATTTTATGACTCATAATCTAGACTGTGTGTGGTGTTCTTATTATTTAACTAGTGCCTATAGCGTACTCGGTCCTGAGCAGCCAGGCAAGAAGATACAGGCCTTTTCTGGGATTGCTAAATGAGCTGTGTGTTTGTGAGATTGGGGGCCGGCAGGTGCCGTGGGTATCAGTGCTTGTCTGCTCCCACAGTCCAGGTGAGAAGGGAATGGAAGTGGAGTCTTTCACGTGCCACCAGGTTGCTTATAGTGGAAGGAAACTGCAGCCGTTGGAGCTGAGGGATGGAAAATGAGATGATGCCACGACTCATGGGATGAAGTCTTGACTCAAGTGGAAACAGTAGGACAATGCCAGTTGACTTCAGTGAGGGTCAAGATTTCCTGGCTACCATTTTAGGTACATCTTTGGAAGGTTACAGTGGTCACGTTTTTGGGTGGTGGGGGGAAGGGAAGGAGAGAGAGTTCTCTCTTTTGTCTCTGGAACAACGCCTAGTCTGGCCGTGCAGAAACAGCCTAATTAAGTCGAAACATACAGCACCCTGAGCTGTACACCCCAGTATACCTGGGGACCAAAGAATGCCAAAAAAGTTGCAGTGGGATTATAGAGCGGTAGACCAGATGAGGTAGCATATGCCCCAGAATCATCTTCCATCCACCTCTACTCTTTAGTTTTAGTTTTAGGAATAATAGAGTACACATTTTTTCCTGCAAGCTCCTTCATGCAGTGCACCACACACGAGCTAATAACAAGCTCACGAGAACAGGAAAATTAGAGAGGAAATGATGCAAGAATTCAAAAGGAGAGTTAAAAAGAAACAGGGCAGTACAAATACTTTGGGGTGATACCATAATTTGAGAAGGTTAACTCAAGCTAAGTGAAAGATCTTCATCTGATATAAAGTGACATATCTCTGCTGACTTCAGTGCATTTACCCCAGCTGAGAATCTGGTCCATTTAGACTCCATTTCTGCTAGCAGGATGTGTGACTTACACCAATGTAAGTATTTTTTTAAAGTTAGTTGCTAGCCTTTATTGCACCTGAGTCCTATTATAGTAAGCAGGTGAGTCATGTTAGCCTGATACTCCACACATATTGTTTCTCTTCCCACCAGGAGGAGCATGGGAGCACTTCAAAGCACAAATAATTGCACATGCATGTAGATGAAAAATGTGGTTTCCAGAAAAGTTGTGTGTGCCACTTTGAAGTTTGTTTTCCATGACCTTTCACATCATTAACATGCTGTCATTCAGAGCAAGCCCCAACTGGGGTAAGAATGTTTAAGTCCTTGGCTATCCTCTCACTAGGACAGGGGGGGGGATCTCACCTTTCACTGGGGAGCTTAATTCCTGATGAAGAAAAGCTTCTCTTGCTGGTAGCAGTCTGCCAGGATCCCAACAAGGACAGAAAGGACCAAGGATGAAAGCTGAGGCTAAGCATAGCAGAGGGGTTTATAGTCAGGTTCAGGCCAGGGTGAATACCCAGAATAAAAGTCCAAATCAGCCTCTGGATCAGGAGGCAAAGTCCAAGACAAGTCAGGAGCAGGGATGGCTATGGCAGCTACAGAAAACCCATACTATTGCCTGGATGCTTCCTGGAACACACCTTGGTTTATATAGGGCAAGGAGCCAATCAGGAGCCATGATGAAATTGTTTGTCAGACTCCTTGAGGTGGGACTTCCTGTGGTCCGTGTCCAAAGTAAGTCATGGGAAATGGAGCACAGCCTCATAAGAGCTATTGCTGGGTAGCAACATAATCCTGCTAGGTAGCTAGCAACTCTACAGGCCTTGGTTCTCAACCTGCTGGGTCTTAAGGAACGTTACTAGCTCCAATCTTCTCTTCGTGTGGAAGATAAGTAAGGTTATAGCAAGCATCTTTGGTGTCATGTGGCAACCCCTGATTTCCAGATCCCTAGAACTCTGTGCATTGCAGAGAGGCCTCTAGTCTCACTGGCTGATGGGAGGCAAAGGCCCAAATGATTGCTGTCTCACTCCTGTTTCTCAGAACCCTTTCATACCATCGCTTGAGGAGTTTGGGATCCGAGCTGCCACAGAAGAAATAACTTGGAGAAGTCTGGTGTCTCCTTTCTGAGATGTTCAAGAGGGTTGGGCTGGGTAATTGCTCTCCTGTGGGGCTCCATGAGGCTGTGTTTCGTCATCTCCCATTGAGCATCTTGTGTCCTATGGAAAGCCAATGAAATGCTCGGGGCTACGATGATGACACCAGGATTCTGAGAACAATTAGTTCTAGGTTTTCACCAAGTCCAGGTGGGGCTGTGTCTTCATTTTCTTAGCATCTAGATGAGATAAAGACATAGCTAAAGATTAACTATGGGGTACGGTGGTCTTGTAGTCGACTTGAGAGATAAGAGTTTCCTTCCTGGTTCTGTTTCAGGCCCCCAGTTTGCCCAGGGTCAGGTTCCAGCACCTTTGCTCCTCAGCAGTACCACAAAAGGGCCAGAATGTAGCCATAGCTGCGTAGTTGGGGATTCCCCTCAGCAGTGGGAACTCAGCAAATGTAAAGCTCCTACACAATCGGTTGGATTGAAAGTCGTTCCAAGTTTCTGACCCTGAGCTGCCTGATGCCAAACCAAAGGCAGATACTTTGCAGCAAGATGCCTTTGCAAAGATAAAACATTCACTGGACTCTTGATTTACAACTACATCCCGCAGGCTGTGGAGCACATAGCTTTCAAAGGGCCACGTGGATCCCGTGACTGGTGACTTAGCCTCCTGATTCCTCCAGCCCATGCTGAAAATGGACTCCCAGGCGGCTACAATGAACCAAGAACAACCAGCTCTCTTCCAACTACAGGGCATCAACGGGATTGAGCAGAAAGAGACCCGTGCAGGTCTGTCATTTGCTAGAGGGCAAAGGGAGCAGCTGCACCAACCCCCAAACACCTCCAGACTTTTCCTAGGCCTATGTAGTCCACTCCCCCCAGCCCAGACTAGGAACAATATCATGTAATTACATATAAGATGGATGATCTTTGTGTGGCTCCTCAAAGGGCCAAGATCTTGTTGTCTTGGACTCAGACACGGTTATTAGGAAAGCTGTAATCGAATTTCCCTCATTCATGATGCTACTTGGGACAGAGAATGCTCTATATGATGATATATTGCCTGTCCTGATTTTTTTTTTTTTTTTAGAAATGATGCCTCTGGTGAAAGGCTCAGAAGTCAGAACCCCGATTGTAGGGTAATCAAAGGACAGCATTATGAACAGGGATAGCGCAGGCTGGTAAGGAACATGCTGTATCCACTATTGCTTCAATGGCATTAAATACAGTCCAGAGAGAAGATTGACTGAATAGCCCAGAACAGTATCATGTGAGCCAAAACAGCTCATTGGCCCAAGATTTACTGTGGGGTGTGTATCATTCCCTACCAGGAAAATACAGTAAATTGCTAACAAGCAAGCCTACAGAGGGCCCTCCCAAGGACATAAACTTGGCAGCCATTAGCCAGGAATGGAACTATTTAATGGGATTGGCCAATATTTTTCAAGAAAGGCATGGAATGGGAGGAATTATTCTGGGAGCTGGTGAACCTAGGTAAAATCTGAGCTTTCTGATTCTGATAGAGCTCTTTGGGGGGAGGCAGCCTAACAGGTCCCATCGAGAAATGGTTCTACAACGATGTCCTGAGAAATATTTGGTGCCGGATTCTGATTCTTCGCACCTGCCCCTGAGATTCCAGAGTTGCATGTGGTTAAAACAAAGAGGCTAACACTCTCAGACACTGCAGTGAGGGAAAACAAACAAATTTCAGTAAATTTGTTAGTCTATAAAAGTGCCACCAAACTCCTTGTTTGTTTTGCTGAAACCAGACTAACACGGCCACCCCTTTGGAATGGCTCACTGCAGTGAGGGACTCAACAGGATTAACAGAAGGAGAGAGATGCTGGGATAAGAGAGAGATTCAAGGCACACATTTAAGTGCCCCTAGACTCCTTGTTTGTTTTGCTGAACTAGACTGACATGGCTGCCCCTTTGGATTTTGAATCCTGTTTGCAAAATCTGGATAAAGATGTGGCTTTTGATTTCAACCCCTCTCCAGTGCTCCAGAGTTGCTGGTTCTGTGCAAGATGCTGCTCATTAAAGACTGCTTTCTGATTAGTTTTATTTTATTTTATATTTTAGAGCTCCAGTCACTAATCCCCACTAGAAGTGGACAGAGAAAGGTCAGGCCAAGGAGTAAGTCAAGAAAAGCAATATTGCTTCTGTTGAATGACACGTGGTAGGGTGGCTCTGAGTGACACGTGGTGATGGAACCGAAACGATACTCTCTTCTCTCCAGAGTTCATATTAAAAAGTAGCCGCTAATCTCGACTGGCATCCCCATGTAAGAGGAAAACTGTGGGTTCCACCCAGATCGTGAACGCTGCCGAGGGGATTCAGTTGCAGCAGCCAGTTTCATAGCAATAAGCAAAGGGAATGCGCAAGCGGCTGCCCTTTCTCTAGTTGCGCACTAACTTGACTAAAATGGCTTGGCGGTCGCCATGCTCCCTGCCCGCTCTGAGCGATCCTTCAGACTCTAGGCTGACCTCCTGTGGTAAAACCCGGCCCATTGGCTTGCCCCTGGTTTTGTGCCCTTTTGTGGTATAGAAGTGCCAGTATGCCCTGAAAATGCTCAGTGGAAAACACACCTTGTCAAGCAAACAAGAAGAGGAGAAGAAGTCCACAAACTCTCCAAAAGTCAGCTACTGGGCTGTAGCCAGGAGAGGACTTCAGAGAAGGGATCGTTCTTCAGCCTTTTCCCAAAAAGCGGCAGCCTCTGATGGACTCAGATATGGAAAGAAGGGCCTTTCAGAGGTAGGATATCCATGTGCCATAGCATTTTCATTTTCTAACCCAAGCATTACTTCTCTCCATCCTGAAAAACCAGAGGGCCCTTGATCTAATGGCCACAGCTCAGAAGGAAGGTATTCATGGCTGCTTTGTCTGAATGCATGTCCCTCTGGATTCCTAGGTCTTCCACTACTTAATAGCGTCTTCTCAACTCCCCTAATACTGTGCTTCACCAACCCCCCTTCTGGCCCATAAATCACATTAACAATACAAAGCTAGCCTTGTCACAAGATAAATTCTGTGCTAGCAGATTGTAAATGGATGTAACATTAGCCTTATTTTATGGACGCCTCTTCTACTTCCGTAGCTTTTTATCCTGTAAACATTCAGTGGAAGCGACTTTTTCTTTTTAACCTTATTCCATCAAATGTGATTTATAAGGAACAATATTGCCCTTAATGGCAAGTTGTCAAATTTCAAACAGATCAAAGGTGAGAGATGAAAATGGGGAGAATTTGGATGAGCTCTTCAGGCCATTCTAATTCTGAAACAATTTTTTCCTTCCATCTGTCATAAGAATTTATATGCTTGCAAGAGTTTCATCAGGTGGGAGAGTTTTCCCTTTTGTCTACATCAAAGCTGACATACCTGCAAATTCCTAGAAGTCATTCTTTGCATTTTAATTTCCAGCCATATATAGAAAAATAATTACCTCCCCTAAGGGGCAAGAGCTGGAGATGTTTTTATTGATATTCCATCAGGCTCCAGAGAGTTCCTGTTAAGGATATCAGGAGAGATGGAGAACACTGAAAGTCACAGGCATGCCCTGAATGACTGACCCTGCAGCACCCTGCCTCAGTTTTTCTGAGGTTTCCAAAAACAATCCACTCACAGAAAAATTCTTTAAAACAATCCCCACCTGTCCTCT
Organism: Pelusios castaneus; assembly: GCA_007922175.1. Classification (NCBI taxonomy): domain Eukaryota; kingdom Metazoa; phylum Chordata; order Testudines; family Pelomedusidae; genus Pelusios; species Pelusios castaneus. The sequence continues at coordinate 202,348 of ML686119.1, forward strand.
CCTGGGGTCTAGTTTATTTAACATAGCTTTCTCCCATCCTTCAGTTCAAAGCTTCCACTGTGTCCGTTAAGGCCTGGTCGCCATAGCCCATAGACTCATAACTTGAGTTCAGTGTTTCACAGCCCTCCTTCTGGGACTCTGGCTTATCGGAGCTCTTCCTCGCAGCATCCCTCCCTGTCCTGTCTGCAGCCATCCATCCCCAACCCTCCCCTTTCTCCTCACCCCTCTGGCTCACGTGATCTTCACTTTCACACCCGCCTCCGAGGAGGCGAGTGGACTGTGTCACAAATGGGACCGAGACCCATCTCCCACTAAAGGGCCACACCGGTTGGCCAAAGTCATAGATCCAGATCAGAAGGGGAAAGCAAGTAAATGGCAAAGCTACGCCTAGTATTGACTTACACGGTGGCTGGCGGTTGAGGTGTTAACCCAGCACTAATCCCAGTTGTAGAAATCACCTTGTCTCTCTGTTCCTGTTCCCCAGCTGTAAAATGACAGGGGTGTGATGAGACGCTATGATCATTAAGGCTGTATGAGTGCCACAGATAAACTTGAATGGGCATTCCTTATCTCCTGCATGAAGATAACTTATTCTCAGGGATCCTCTTCTGAGTGCCCAGCTCCCTCGCCATTGGCCTGCATAGCTGAGGGATTGCGAAACCAATCCTGCCCCTGTGCCAGGAGAGGGAATGCTTGAACTTGCTTACAACCTAAATGATTCAGAGAGGTCTAGGCAGTTCCTTCTTCCCTCCTGAGGACCTTCTTCAATCTCTGAGGTTATTGATCTAGCGAGGCATATGCTGCTACCGTCTCTGGCTGGATAGAGCTCAGCATGGCCGCTCGGGCCCACTGTGAAGATGATCAAGGTCCACTACGACAGCAGCTACTTTGGAGGAGTTTGCACTGCGGCCCTTCCAAATCTTTTGCTTCCAGGAGCAAATGGACTCAAAACCAGATGAGGAACGTGGCTGTGACTCCCTGGATAGTATTGAATAGCAGCCTGACACCCTCCCTGGCAGCTCTTATTGCTGAAAAACCACTTGAGGCAACATCTGCCGGGGAATCAGTCAACTGCCTTCTAAGCACCTTGCCGTAGTGTGTCTCTGCAGAGTAGCTACCGAAAGGCCTGGCCGATCCCGTCACTTTCTACCATCATTTGCAGGAGAAAAAACAAGAGTTTATCTTGATCTTTTAATCCATCATGGCTCTTTTCCCTCTTTCTCTCCTTCTGCAAGCCCAGTAATTAAAATTTATAGCACCTGCTTGCTTTGAAACTCCTTGGATGCCTTTCATCTGGCAGAGGAACAGACGCAATGCCCATCTGCTTTAGGTAAGAGCTCGCAAACCGCAGAGTCGTTAATTAGACTGACACATGGCTATTCCAGAGTACACATGGCATTCTGCTACCGCACCTTTAAACCGCTGGTAACCAGACACCCTGCCAGGAGATCACAACTGGACTGGAACATTACATAAGGGGCAGGCACCCGTTCTGCTTTGTCCAGACGTTGCCATCAGGCATACATGCTCTTATCTCTAATCCCTCTGGTTGGGCTTCAGATGGGACACAAAGCGCAGAGCAATCCCCCGTGAGAAGCAGCCCCTCCAAAGAAGGCAGCTGGGCCATTTTTAAGGCTCTCGGTTTTCATTTCTTTTTAAATCCAAAGTACTCTTTCCATTTGTTTGGCTACTTTTCTTCTAGGGGCTTCTTGGTTGACAGCTCCCCATAGCTCTGTATACTTTCTGTGCCCTGTAGCGGTAGCTCATGGAGGCAATTCTAAAACAGAGACTTCTGGTTATGGGTCAACAGCCGTGGCTGTAGATTCATGGAACTTATAATCCGGGTGTTCCAATGATCTCAGGATGAGGGGGGATACGATGTCAGTGGGATGGAGGGAAGGAGAATGGGGGAAACAAGGTACATTTGGTCCGCTGGGTGGCAGCTTTAAAACCACGCCTCTGGAACTTTCAAACAGGTGAGTCAAAAATCAGCCGGGGGCCCATGACAATGGGAGAGTCAGACCAGCCTGCAGCAGGGGAAAGACTGATCCAGAAAGGTCAGCTGGAAGAAGTCACCATGCAGGTGAACAGTGCAGCTGGAGCCTTAATAGCAGGCTGGTGGCCCCCAGCAGCAGCAGCACCTGGTGCAGGATGGCTGCAGGCAGAAGGAAAAGCTGTATCTCCATATCTGGCCCTGGATAGGACACCCGCTCCCTTAAACCAGCTTGTCCTCATGGCATAGAAAGGATCAAGCAGGGAAACACGCAGCAGGGGTCACTCATGAGCCGTGCATCACAAGGTGGAGACTGGATAGACTCTGCCCACTCCTAAGCCACATGTAACCACAGCCGAGTGATGCACAATAAATAAAACCTGGTGTTTCCTGGGGTGGGATCCCAGCCTACAGTCTGACTGCAGGAATGATGTGTGCAGGGAGTCTGACTTCCCTATATCTACCAATACTCACTCCACACGTCAGGTGGCTTAAGTGGGGGTAACCTTCATGATGAAGAGCTGGAAGAGAGTGTGAAAGATTTAGGTTAAAATAGGTGGGGGGCCACTTCTTACCCCCTCCTCTTAACTGCTTTTACTGCTACATTCCTTCTGCACCCTCCTCAGGGTAATTAAGGGTCGGTATTTTCTCGAGCTCCTCCCACAGCATCAGACTAGTGTGGTGTTTCTGCTAAAAGGATCAGCTCTCAGTGGGAGACAGAGTGATACAAATGCATGCATGCTCTGCAGACCCCAGAGGTGCGCGACTTGCTATCGCTACAGCCCATTGCACTGAGATTCACGTTGCACGACTGGAAAGTCTGCCTCCCCCTGTCGGGGTTGCACCGTATTTTGCAGGAGAGAGATATATTGGAAATGTCACGCTCCAAAAATTAAGAGTGTATTTAAAAAACAAGGGACAAAATAGGGTAATGGGAGCGCCCCCCCCCCCACATACACAGTACAGCATGCACAGAGATCCCTCTCTGTTTTCCATCCCAGCTCTCCAAAACATGCCTGAATCCAAATTCAGTCCGTCTCCCCTCGTGTGCCTTCTGTTCTTATATTCAGTGAGATCCCAAGCTTAGATCATGTCTACACAGACATCAGATCAATTTATCGGATTTGATTGAGTGGTCAGCAAAGACAAGCTCAACTGATCAGGAAGTCGACATAATAAAACCGCTTCCTCAGGTGGCGTAGTGCTCCATCAAATGGGAATGCATTTCCTGTTGGCACAGCGCAGTGGAGATGGCGCATGGAAGGGAAGGTGTGAAGGCGACAGGAGACAGGCAAATTATGCAGATTTTGCCACCAGTGGAGACCTGGCCTTAATTAGGCCTTTCATTTCAATTCAGGGCTGAGTCCTAAGGACATATGTTGCAAAGAGACACTCACGAGCATGAGTATGAACTGCACATGGCTGGTCAATTCCCCTATGTTCATCCGTTTGTATTTGCAGCAGGGCTTTTTGTTTGAGGACCAGCCAGCCTCCATCCACAAGGAAATGAGAAGAAGGGAATTTATGAATGAACAGGAGACTCTCTAACAGTTATTTGTTATTTTCCTGTTTAAGCCGTTCCGGCTACCCAGCAGAGGGGAGAAACAATACCACATGATTTAGATGACTGGTCACAGAGCATGACTCAAACTAAACAGTAAACATAGGCAAAAATAATTGGTCGTTCAACAATCCAGCTGACGGGGCAGAGCCGTGACTACATTTACAGAGAGCAGGGTGGCCCTCCATGAATTCCTGAGTAATTCCCCAATAAATAATATTTGAAGGGTCAGTTGAAGCCAAAGTACGCCACAACCCAAGCCAATCAAATCCACTGTGAGGAAGGCTTATCTCTAACCCTTATGGTCTTCGGCATTTTTGAGGAGGCCTCTGGGAACGAGTTTCGTCCCTCCCTGCCTTACTCTGCTCATAGGGGAGTTGCTGGGTTGCGCTTTTACAATGGCTGCTGGGGCAACAGATGGATGTCACAGACACAGAGGCTTACCCAGACGGCAGGAGATTTTCATTCTAACATACAAAGCTGCAAAACAAACGGCGCACAGTCGGTTTTTGTACAGGACAAATGTCCACCCTCCCAGCCCCCACGTTCAAGTTTGCTCCTGTCTGCAGAAGCTTATGATGCTTTATGGTGTGTTCCCTGATGGCACGGCAGCCAGTTAATATCCTATGAAGTGCCATGCAAGTCCCATAACTCAGGCTGAAGAGTCATGACATGCCATAAAATCCTTCCCTAGAAGCCCTGGGCAAGATGAACAACTAAGCCTCACATATCCCCACTTGCAATATTTGGAAGCCATGCTGCAAAGATATATGGATGTTCCGATCTGGTTATTATGCTGGTAGTAAATACACAGGAGGCTCATAAACTTGTGGAAAATTACTTGAAGAGGAAAAAACTATCTATAATACAGAGCTGCCTCTCTTCTTCAGAAATGGCTGCCTCCATGGAGACACGGCTAGAAGTGAGGAGCTCGTGGCCAGCGGCCAGTTACTTGCATTCAAAGATGTACTGGCAGCAGCAGTGAAATCTGAGGAAATCAGCTTCGCTTTATATCTGTCTTCAAACACAATGAAGTTTGCTGCATGGGAATTCTCTTTACTCCACAACCTTTCATCTCTCTCAAATCAGACCCAATTTATCCTAATGGCCATTCAGCTAGTGGGATTTAATGAGAATGGGGAGGTCGCTACAGAAGGATATTTCTGTAGTAATCTTGGATTTAGAAGGAAAATTGCTGCACACGCACACAGGCATGCACAGAGGATCGGATTAGGGGTCTTTCCCTAATGAGTGCGGTATACCGAAGGAGGGTAGTACCCCTTTTAATGGTCTGTGACCGTCCAGTGGTGCTCACTGTGTTCTATATATTTTAGATGCTGGCAAAACCCAGCCAGAGCACCCCTGTGTGTATGTAGCTAGGCCTGGCATGTTGTGTGGACATAGTAAACATGATTATTTGGACTTCACTGGGTTTGTCCATGCTATCTCTGCTGCACAAAGAGCAAATGACACAGCAGTATCAACGAGTCGGTGTTTTTCTGGTCCCAGCTTCAAGTGGGGTCCAGTGCGTGATGCACCCACAACCTTCTGGACTAGTCCTCTAAGTTTGTACAGGGCAATCCAATCCCAGTGTGAATCCCATTGAGCCAAATACAACGCTGGTGTCAGGAGGGGGCAACTTTGCGGGGATCACGCCTGCCCCACAGGTACTCTGAAGGTGATCCTGAGCATCGGCTCCAGTGTCGGGGTCTCACTTCATGGCTTTACGCTGTTGCTCCTGAATCTGGATGCAACACCGTGTGGCCAGCGCATTGGGGTAAAGTGAGCTCCGGTCAGCGGCAGTGCAAAAAACTAACTACAACACATCTGCTCCCTTTCCCACAATCTGCTGGGGCTGCAGGCGTGTGCAGTGGGAAGATACCTTCTGTGCCGCCTGCGGTCTCCTGCATGGGAAGTGACGGCTGGCTGCATGGGTGCAGGCTGAATGCACCTTGGATTTCAGGGTCATGTTAGTGGAGAGCAGCACCACAAACATGGAGAGAAACATCAGCTGCCTGTACCAGCCTGAGGGAAAAGTCTTGTTGCCTGCAAGGAGAGGCAGGCTGGGAGCAAAGCTTAAGAAAGAATTAGGCACCAAGGTGTGAAATGAGCTACTGAGTTTGGAGGATGAGGATTTCTCATTATTCATAGCCCAGACCCCAGCAAGGAAGATGTCACAAGCACCAGCTTGTTTCCCTGGAGGGAAGTGGAGACTGCCGTAGGCTGATCCTGGAGGAGGTAAGATCCTGTCATATAGGGTATTGATGGTTTGTGAGTGAGGAGCATGTAGAGCTGGCTAGAGCTGGATGGGGAAAGCAGGCGCTGTGCAAGCTTGCCCACTCATTGCCTTGGCACAGCACAGAAATCTTGAATCCCAGAAGCCACCGCTATTGTAGCCCTGGGGAAATGAGTCCTAGCTACGCTCTGATAAGTTGCACTCTTTTTTATTCCAAACCTGGCCTCGAATGCACCTCAATTCCATCACCTGGAGCCACAGCTGCTGCTTCAGGCCTGGGGAGCCAAATGGGTTGTGCAGATGCTGTTCATCTCTTCTCTTACAGCAGCCGCTGCTGTCCAATTTCCTGCGAGCCTACAGAGCTCTGCCAAAGACCCTCATTTTTGGCTTACGGCACTCTGGATATTCCACGGGTCTCTTCTGAGCAGGCGTGTTGAGTGGTACAATGGCTTTGCAGCAAGGGAGAGTCTCTGTTCCTGATCAGAACCACCCAACTCTTTCTACAGATGATGGAAATTCAGTGGCAGCCATTGTCTCTTCTTCCACCAGGGTCCATGCCAGGTGGGACAGGGTCAGGGAGGTCCGGAACAGGCAACCACCAACATTCGGCATGCAGCAAGAATTTTCACGCCTCAGCCTGCGTGAGCAGCCCTGTGCTAAGGCAGTCTAGAAAGACACTGCTCCGTGCACAGCACAGCTGGCCGTCCGGGTGAATCTAACAGCAAAATTAGTAGTGATTCTGTCCTGACATCCTGAGGCTTCTCCACTGGACCTACGACCAGGGAATGTCAGTGATTTTAGACCCTAGTTTAAGCTTTGTCCACCATCTCTCACTTTCTTATTGCATTTAACCTCACATCCCTCAGGAAAGTGTCATTACTCCCATTCTACAGATGGGGAAAGCTGGCCCCATGTCTTAGTTTCCCCAGTTGAAGTAAACTGACATAACCTCATTGGAGTTGAGGGCACTTAAATTGAATTTAAGACTTGTGGTCAGCCTTTTGCATGGGAGTGAATTTTGCTCCAAGCCAACACCACTTTAAGTCGAAGGGAAATGCTCTCCCTTCAATTCACGCTACTGCAGTTGAGGGGCTGGAGTTAATGGAGGATCGACTCCCCGATCGACTGAGTGGGTCTTCACAGTCGAACTGGGGAGTTTGATCTGACGGTGCCATCTAGACAAGGCTTCAATCTGGTTTAAACAATATTGGCCAAGGCGACTAGCCACAAATCCGCTGAAAAATGTGAAGCATTAAAAATGATCTCACTGAAAGCACTTGTGGGGGGAAGAGGGATAACACACTTCAGCTGCATGACTCTTCACCAACCAGGAGCAGGGAGGAATGAAAGCAGAATGTTTTAACAAGGTGAAAAATGCATGGAAAGTACCACATCCACTGGTCATGCTAAAAAGGGCTTGTCTATACTTGAAAAACTACAATGACATATCTGTTGTGCTTCAACGTGGACACCACCTAGGCTGATGGGACGCATTCTCCCATTGCTGTTGTTAATCCACCTCCCCAAGAGACAGTAAATAGGTTAGCAGAAGAATTCTCCTGTCGATCTAGTGCTGTTTACACCAGGGGTTACAGTCAGCTTAACTATGCGGATTTTTCACACGCTCCAGCAACAGGGCCAAGCTAAGATTTTAGTGTCAACTGAGCTAGCTGTCAAGTTGTAAAGTCCTAAGCTCAATGGCAAAGCCAGGAATACAGCTCTGCAATCTTTGAGATGAGGGCCATCCCAGAAAGCTGCGCTCGTATAACTCTATGAATGGCACTTGCTTAGTTCGAACTAACTTTTTCTAGTTCCAATTAAGCTAATTCTAACTAACTAAAATTAGTTTGAATTAATTAGTTGGAACTAACTAATTCGAACTAATTTTAGTTAGTTCGAATTAGCGATCCCCATTCATTTCAATGGCCGGTTAGTTCGAACTAAGAAATTAGTTCGAATTAACATGGCCACATTGGCCAATTCAAACTAGTTAGTTTGAATTAAAGCCTTACTTCTGAAGCCCTATTAGAACTTATTAGTTTGAATTAAGGAAGCCCTTAATTCGAACTAACTAAAGCCTAGTGTAGCCATGGCTTTAGTTAATTCGAATTAAGCCTCCTTACTAACTTGCCAGTGTAGACATAGCCTAAGAGTCTAGGTCACCAGTCGAGCCACAACAGGCCCCCTCCCTCCCCACAAAATAAGGGACAGCAGCTCACAAGGGAAAACACAGAGTGGAGGGAGAGAAGAATGAATGAAGCCCAGTGGTCCCAAGGAACAAGGACAGCTCCCAGCGTGGTTCCTTAATGACTTACAGAGACTGGAGGTTTGGAAGATCCCTCAGTGCCTCTGCAGGGATCCGACTGAGCTGGTTGTTCTGCAACATCCTATAATTAGAAAAGAAAAGGCTTTTTAAAAAAAACAACACACTGGAGGGTTTCCCCACTCCCTTGGCTTGGAGACATAAAGCCTCCCGTCCAAAGGGTCGCTATCTCAAATGCTGGAGAGGATGGGAATGAAGTTCGGAGTACACAGGGTTCTCTAAACACAGCCCTGTGGGCTGCAAATAGGTCTCCTGGCATCTGGGTAGAGAGTAGTGCTGACACGGTGTCTATACTGCAGCTGGCAGTGCAATTCCCAGCTCAGCGAGACATACCTGCACTAGCTCTGCTCAGTGGCATTTGTGGCCACAGACGTACCATCACCCCCCTTTTAAAGAAGGGTAAACTGAGGCACTGAGTGGGGAAGTGATGACGCTAGCGGCAACTCCGATTTCCACTGCTGCAGGCTGAGACCAGAATCTGGCCCCTTTATGCCTGGAGAGCTGAGAAAATGATCAGAAGAGAGATGGAAAGTGGAGGGAGTGGAAGAATAGAGCAAGAAGAGGAGCAAGAGAGGCCAGAACAGCTGCTTTGGGCCAGGAAGACTCTGCTGTGGAATAATGGCTCTAATTAGAGTCTTTAGTGTAAATGACCCTGTTTACATTGGCTGTGGAGTGCCAGCTCCCATTGCTTTAAGTAAACAGCCTCTTCAGTTAATGACAGTCATTTGCATTCACACAAGTAAACACTGGCTGTGCAGCCCAGGCCACCTTCTCAGGGCTGTTTTTGGGTGCCCAGGCTTAAACAAGATGGGTGGGAGAGTGCGGGTGCCAACCTAAATCATGTGCATCTGTGCCATCCTTCCCTCTTTTCAGTGGGAACGCCAATGCCCATGAAAGCAGGGGACCAGATCTGTCTCAACTTGCCTCAGTGGCACAGACCAGCTATCTGTAAGGGGCCTCTGCTGATTTCCCCTGCCAGAGGGTGGTGTAGAGCCAGAGCAGAGAGGCCAGGAGGATTGAGGGGGCAGAGTGCCAGAGCCTCAAGCTGCCCCTATAGCCAGTGGCAATGGGTGTAAAACTTAGAGCAGCCCTTAGGCTGCTCTATGTCTCAGCCCTGGGCAGCCCAGAATCAAGGCATGAGAGAGGTGGCTTAGAGCCACTTTTCCTGGGAATAAAGTAGCCGCTAAAGATGCTGGTAGCTAAAGTTCCTGGATCTACTATTGGAATTGCAGCATCTTCTAACTGAACCCATGAGACTGTTTCTTAGCACACGTGAACTCTTGGTAACGGCACCTTCAAAATGGGTCCCCTCCCTACCACTCTACCTTCTGTCATACTGCTGGTCAGCCCAGGGCCCCAATATGCAATAGAGACACACAATATGGGGCGCACAAACACGCACGTGCATGCATACACACACATCTGGGCAAAAAATTTAACTTGCTGCAAGCTTTGTGCCTATGACTCATCCAGAAGACTTTATTTCTTGAAAGAAATAATATTCAGCATGCAAAGGGCAAGGGGAAGACCCCAGATCTCTGTGGCATGGAGATCACTCTGAGTCTAAAGTGAACAACATGACCAGTGTTAGACAGGTGCTCCCTACCGCATGGGTGAGATTGGAGCATGCACAAGCTGGAATGCCTTTCCCTCTCATATGGCACTCCAGTACCTACTATGTATATTTAGCTTCAGCTCTTGGACTGTAATCTCTGTGGGCACATCTACGATGAAAAAAAAATCCAGTGACAGGAAGCCTCAGAGGCCGGGTCTACAGATTCAGACTCACAGGTCTTGTGTTGGGGGGTCTAAAACAGCAGTGCAGCTGTTCTGGGTCAGGCTGCCACCGGAGGGGGGTGGATCTCAGAGCTCAGCACCAGTTGGAGTAGGAACGTCTACACTACTATTAGTAGCCCTATAGTTCAAGCCCAAGTTTGCAGGCCTGGGCACTGAGAAGCACTCCTGCGGTTCAGGGCTTTTTTGGCAGCGTACGATATACCCTGAGTTACAACAGCCTGAGAGAGGCGTTCAGTTGTGGCCACGTGTAAGCATCTGGGGATGGCAAGCAGGGCAGAAAACATTTGGACCCCCCAACTCTGAGCAGCTGCGGGAACACCAAAAAGAGTGTCATAGCCATTTGGTGTCCCCTAGAAGCTAACCCTAGCTCCCCCACTCTTGGGATCAACTTGGTGCCAAGCGGGCTGAAACTTTGGCTTGCATGGTGATTCTGGTGTGAGGGGATCACTAAGTAAAACACCCGGCCGCCTCCTTGCTTACGTGAGTTGTGCAAATCAGCATCTCTGTGGTCGCTCGGGTAAGCTCTCACTTGCCCTCATGGACACGGGCAGGCTCGCGGCTCCCTCGTGAAGCCTGCAGCCTGACTATCTACCGGTAGGACTAGTCAGCCAGCAGAGAGCCAGCCTAGAGTAAGGTAGGTGAGTTGTGCCTCTCTGGTTTAGAGAGCAGCCTGCTTTTTTTTTTTTTCACTCTCTCTCTGCAGCTTGGTTCTTGTGAGTTATCCTTCTGAATTCTAAGAAATACAGCAGTGTTACAGTGCAGTCGTCCCGCGAGAGGATTTGCTTTTATCTAGTCTCTTTGGTGTAGTCCACGTCCCTAACAATGATGTGGCACAGCTGTGGTAGGATGGAAACAAATCTCACCCTCCCGCTTCCTTTTCAGCCTTCACTGCAGAGTCAAAAACTCCAGCACCGTGTTCACTGATGCCTGAAAAGTCTTGGGTCCGAAGCCTCAAAGGAATTTAGGTGCCCAACTCCCAATGAAATCAAGGTCCCTGCTCCCTTAACATGCAGGTGAGGCCACACACAGCTGATCGTGGGCTCCCTCAGCCCCATCCTACCTCACTTGTTAGGGATGTAGGATTTTCTTTGCCAGCCTCTGCAGCCCCCACCCTTGCTTGGGTGAGCACGTGCCATAGTCTAGTGCTTCTGCTTCTAAGCAACGATGTAAAAGAGCTATTTGTCTCTCCGGGGAGTAGTTAGTTGCAGTTCCTTTCTGAAAAGTGACTGTGTAAAAATAGGCACTTCTTATTTATTAACCCTGCTGCCCTGCAGGGAAAGGATCCAGAATATAGCAACTCAAAGGCACTTTTACTGTTTTTGGGTTGCACCAGCTGAGCTAGACCCACATGGAGGGAACATCCAATCTGAGCAGCAGCAGTAAGAAAAAGGGGCACAATCGCACAGCTCCCCTTTAATGTCTGCAGCCAGCATGTACAGCCTAGATCATGATGCCCTCCACACCAATCATATCCCAGAGCTAGCTGTCCTGTGTCTAGGCAACCTGTCACAGAGAGAGAAACTAGAAAGGAACTGCCCATTGTTTCTGAACAATGGGGGCTCCCCACTTCATTGCCAGGAAGGAGACAAGTGTTACCTGGTTAATAGCTCTCAGAGCAGGGCGAGCTCTCTACCTGACTCAGGGCTGCTACAAGGAATGCCTTGAACTCCTGGACTCAGGCACACAGAGAAGTCACACAGGATCCAAAAGAGACAGAGGCTCAGATCTTCAAAAGTTTTTCAGGTACCTAAGTACCTTGAGAGAGCTGGGCCTAAGTGCCTACATTCCTTTGTGGATCTGGGCCAGACACCCAAACCATAGACACTTTAAGTGCCTGTAAGCTCCACTGAGATTTCACAATCTGGGTTTCATCAGCAGAGAAGCTGACTGAATTGCAATGACTCCCCGCCCCTGTGAGAATTATGGAAGGCTACCACAAGTGCATGGGGGTCAATGACAGTCTAATATGGTCTGCAAAGACTTTATTACCAGTGATCCTTAGATTGCAAGTTTTTTGGAACCATCTCTGGGATCGGTGTTTGTACATCACCTCATGCAATGGGATCTTGGTCCCTGACTGGGGCTCCTGAGTGCTATTGCAGAGCAAATAATACATAATAATAATTAAATGCTCAGAAGGAAAGAGTCCAGCTTGACTTTCAGATCCCAGGTCTGGCAGCTAGGAAGAGGAAGTTACTTAACTGTTACTGGAGGCTCTTCAAGCTGTGTGGTTCTTATTTGTATTCCAAGTACGGGTGTGCATGTGTGTCACACACCGGAGCCGGACGTTTTTCAGGAGTTGTGTCCATTGACCCACTCAGTTGTCTTACATCACCATATGTTCCATGGGAGGTTTTAAGAGGCTGTACAGGGCAACGCGCCCTCTGTCCCCCTCTTACCACTGGATAGAGAGTCCTCAGCAGAGGGGAAAGTGGGAGGATATTGGAACACAAATAGGCACTAGACATCTAGAAGAACTTCCAGTTATGGCTAAGTAACCTCCTCTTCTTCCAGTGATGGCCCATCTGTGTATTACAACTTGGGGTGAGCACAGAGCAGTGGTCAGCATGGCAATGGGTGTGAGGACATGATGGGTAAGGCCGGTTGCAGGATGGCACGGCCTACAGTGGCATCAACAGCTGCCCACTCGTTGATGGCATGTTGTGAAGAGGGGAATGGAGCACCACATAGCTGCACAGCAGATCTCGTGCCAAGGCACATCCGTCAGGGAGCTGGAGGTGGTCAGGTGCACTCACGTGGAGTGTGTCGTCCTTCCAGGCGGTGGTGTGTGAGAGCACATGTAGCATTCTGTGATGTACTGAGGGATCCAATTGAATATGTGCTGGGAGGAGAGGACATGCCCTCCCGAACACTCCACAGTGGTGGCTACAAACAGGTGTGAGGAGGTACAAAATGCATGAATCCTGCTCAGATAGAAGGCCAGTATATTTCCCAGGGGCAATTCCAAGAGCTCACAACCCTAGTTCGCAGCCTGGGATTTGAACGTGAGCATCCCCCTTTAATCGTGTCTGGGCAGAGTCTTCAGGCTGGTTTCACCCCCATTTTCTTCCTGGGGGAAATGAGCCTGAGAAGGGAAGGTATTGAGGATAGCCTCTCCGTTCCTTGCCCAACTACCTCAGCTCTGACTGGGGTGAGTGGAAGCCCGCCCCCCCCTGCTGTCCCAGCCCCTGGAGGGTGTGCTCTCCACTTTGTATGGATTGGTGCCAACACCCTTATAGAGGCATAGGAACAACTGGGTCTCTGGTGTAAATACAGGGGGTGCAGTCTCTCCTACAGATTGCACCCCAGTCTGTGCTGCTGGGGCGGTGGCATGGAGAAGAGACTGCGCTTGGATTCCCAACTGGGACTGCTGCACCCAGACACTCTGGTTCTCTCTGGCTCTCCAGCTCCCTGACTTGTCCGGCATCCCCTTTGGTGTCCCCCTAACTCCCACAAGGGCTAGGGGACAGCCTCTGGGACCCATTTCCCATTCGGACACCTGTGCACAGCGAGCTGTAAGCCAGTGAGGGCTCCGGGCTGTCCAAGGTGTGTGTATTGGGAGGCCAAGGAAGGGGGAAGATATGGCCGGTCTCTGGGGCTGATCCACACCTTCTTTTGCTAATGTCTCCCTGCGTTCCCTTTATTATTTTTAATGATTGAGCAAGATGAAAGGGAGAGAAAAGAGATCAAGGGCAGCTCACATACCTCTCCAGGCAGGGGAGGAGGAGGGGGGCTGCTATTTAAAGAGAGCATCGATTCATGCTTCTCCCCATGCCTTCTGGGGAAAGCTGTGCATTTAATAATAGGAATGTCATCCCACGCTACCCCTGCCTCTGAGGAATTCTCCTGTGCCTAACTGACTCCCTGTCTCAATGACTCCTAACCCTCTCTCCCTACTAGTCCACACTCCCAGCCTCGGCCCTGTGCGTCTCTGTGCTCAGCTGTTCACCCCAAAATATGTCCACTGCACCCCTGTGTGCTCCTCACTCCCCGCCCTCAAGAGAGGGCTGCCCCCTTCCTACCCTGTCCGCTTGGCTTGTAACTGCATGCTCCCTACAGACTGATGGGCCAGGGCTGGTCCTGCAGGAATAATGCTGGGTAGAAATAAATTCCATCACTATCCTATAAATAAAGGCCTGATTCTCACTGACATCACAGTCCCTTTGGCCAGGAAGATGCCTTTACACGGCCAGAGCAGTGTAAATGAGAATCAGGTCCATGAATCATTAGGAACCGGTGGGGGGGAAGGTGTCTGATGGTTGAGAATTCTCCACTGCTGACTGACTGGGAGCTTGATTCTCCCCCCAGGTTGGTGAGATCAGTCTGCCAGGCCCTTCATCAAAGCACAAAGTGCCACAGACCATCCCATTGTGCAATTCAGCCACTAACCCTATCTCAAGTGACACACAGCAATCAGTGCGTCTGGGTGAACCTGGCCCTGCAGGAGCATCGGGCATCCACGATGTAGTAGGCTGAGTGACTCCGCGTGGCACCAGCCAGGACAGAATCAGCCTCACGGGCTTCAGTGAGTCGCTCCTGCTCCACCCTGGCGTGGGGGAGGTGTAACCCATTTCCTACAGGGTTGTTCACCTGCTAGAACCCAGCCCAGATTGAAAGCTGCTCCCTATTGATGAGGGTTGATTAATAGGGTCTCTGGCCCATTCCTAGGGGACATATATCCACACTGCAAAGACACTGTCACAAAAACAGGGCTGAATGTAGGCTGAGCTCTCCTGCAACCTTGCTGGGAGCACTGAGTAGAGGGAGGAGAGAGAAACTGGCCCTGCCAAAGTACCTGCATGTGGATCGAGAGAGCTGGCAAAGAGACAGTTTTTAATGTTCATGGCGTACAGAGAAGAGAGATCGAAATCCTCTTGCTGGAAGATTGCAATGTAACACCACTTTATCTCTCAGAATTCAAACCGATAATACACAAGAACCCAAAACCAGAGAGGGACAAAGCAGGCTGCTCCTAAAGGCACGAGACACAACTCACCCACTTAACCAAGGCTGCCTGTCTAGAAACCTGAGTGCTGCTAGGCTCAGATATCATACTTCCCTACAGAGCCCCTACCTTGCAAGCAGTACAAGGAAAAAATGCTGAGCATTTAAAGTGACAGCCTATAATTTCAGTAATTTTCAACCAAACTTCAGCAGAATGAAATTCATCTCAAACAACTAAACACAAGGCAGCTCATGCTCTGAGATAACTATTTCTCCTTAATTGCTGGTGCCCTTAGATATTTCATCATGCCCTTTGAGTGCTGTTGCCCCACAAACCCTGCAAATTCCATCTCTGGATATCACTTCCTAGATGCATGTGTCCATAACCCAGAAGGCCGGATGGAGACCTGTGCCTGACACTTGGAGCAGGAGGCAGTGAGGTTTGTGAACATCTTGAGTTCCTGTGAAGGGCTGTTCCACTGTTTGCCTTCTCCTGGGATGAGTTTTTCCCTTGTGACAGAAAGTTTTGTGGAGCCTGGACAGCAGAAATCTGTTAGTCTTTAAAAGTGCCCCAGGACTCCTTGTTTGTTTTAATCACTGACATCCTCCCAGAGCTTTTCACAATCTTTTGGATACCTGGAACTGGGCCGATGAATGTCTTGAAGACAAGGACTGGGACCGCAAACTTGACTTGATATTTTATGGGACGCTCACGCAGACACTGGAGGACAGGTGTGGTGCAGGGTGGCCCATGTTGCCAAAGAGTACGGACTATGGAGCTCTGAACCAGTTAGCTTCCTGATGGTTTCCTGCCCAGATATGATGCACTGGTGTAGCCCAGCTGGGAGGTGACAAAGCCATGTATAAGTAAGGCCAGGACATTGTTTAGTTCCAACCTCTTGTCCAGGGCCTTTCTGAGGAGACTAAAGGCACCGACTCATCCTCTCTTCACCTCACTTTTCCGACTAGCCCTGTGCATCTTCCCATGGGGAGACACTATAGTTCAGAGATGAATTTTAAAGCAGTTTTGGAATCTCTTTCTTGCAGGGAGGGGGATTTCTGTCAGATATTTAATGTTACCCTCAGTCAATAGGCACAGCTTGGCAGCAGGGGCAGCTGTGAGGAAGACAAAGTGCTCCAGAGTACAGAACCAGGCATCAAGAGTAAATCAACAGATCCAAATAACTTGCATCTAAGAGTTTTAAAAGAGCTGGCTGAGGAGCTCACCAGAGCATTAATGCTTATTTTCAATAAGTCTCGGAACTCTGGGGAAATTCTAAGAGATTGGAAGAAAGCTAACATTGTGCCAATATTTAAAAAGGGTAAATGGGATAACCTGTGAGGGTAATTGTTGGCCTGTCAGTCTGATCCCAGGCAAGATAATAGAATGGCTGATATGGGACTTGATTAATAAGGAATTAAAGCTGGGGTAATATAATTAATGCCAATCAGCATGGGTTCATGGAAAATAGATCCTGTCACAGTAATTCGATTATTTTTATATAACAAGTTTGGTTGTTAAAGATAATGCTGTTGATACTGTACTTGGACTTGGTATCAGATGACATTTGATTAAAAAACTAGAATGCTATAAAATTAACATGGCACACATTAAATGAATAGCTGGATAACTGATAGGTCTCAAAATGTATCTGAAAATGGAGTGGGTGTATTTCCAATGGGGTCCCACCAGGATTTGTTCTTGACTCTGTGCTATTTAACATTTTTATTCATGACTTGGAAGAAAAGATAAAATCATATGCATTTTAATATGGCTAAATGTGATTGTATACATCTAGGAAAAAGAAACGCAGGCTACACCTAGAGAATGGGTGACTGTGCTCGGGAAAGCTGTGATGGAGACAGATTTGGAGGTTGTGGTAGACAAGCAAGTGTGCATGAGCTTCCAGTGGGACAGCCGATGTGATCCTTGGATGCATAAACAGGGAAATCTCGAGTAGGAGGAGAAAGGTTATTTGATCTCACTAATTGGCATTAGTAAGACTGTTGCTCAAATACTGGGTCTTGTTCTGGTGTGCACAATTCAATGATTGTACTGATAAAATGAAGAGGGTTCAGAGAAGAGCTATGAGAATGATTAAAGAATTAGAAAACCTGCCTTATAGTGTTATACTCAAGGAGCTCAATCTATTTAGCTTAACAAAGAGAAGGTTAATGAATGGCTTGATTAGTCTAAGTACCTACATGGGGAGCAAATATTTTGATCATAGGCTCCTCAGTCTAGCAAAAGAAGTCATGACATGATACAATGGCTCCAAGTTCAAGCTAGAAAAATTCAGTTTGGAAAGAAGGTGTAATTTCTTAACAGTGAGAATAATTAACCACTGGAACAAAAATCTCCTTGTAGAGTCTGCTTCAGTGACAATTTTTAAATCAAGATGGCATGTTTCTCTAAAAGACTTACTGTAGGAATTATTTCGGGAAATTTTTCTGGTCTGTGTTACATAGAGGGGCAAAGTAGATGATCAGAGTGGGCCCTTCTGGGCTTGGAATTACAAAAACTAGAAATGAAGGGACCTCAAGAGCTCATCTAACTCAGCCCTCATGTTGAGGCAGGACCAAATAAACCTAGATCATCCCGGACAGGTGTTTGTCCAACCTGGTCTTAACAACTTCCAATAATGGGGGCTACACAACCGCCCCTAGAAGCCTGTTCCAGATCGTACCTACCCAGAGAGTTAGAAGCTTTCCATAATATCTAACCTAAATCTCCTTCATTGCTGATTAAGCACATTACTTCTCGTCCTACCTTCAGCAGTCCTGGAGAACAATTACCATAGAATCATAGAATATTAGAGTTGGAAGAAACCTCAGGAAGTCACCTAATCCAACCATCTGCTCAAAATTGGACAAACTTCATCTAAATCAACCCAGACAGGCCTTAGTCAAGCCGCAGCTTAAAAACCTCCCAGGATGGAGATTCCACCACCTCCCTAGGTAACCCATTCCAGTGCTTCACCACCTCCTGCTATCATTTATTTTCCTAATATCCAACCTAGACCTTCCCCACTGCAATTTGAGACCACTATTCTGTGTCTTGTCATCTACCACCACTGAGAATAGCCTAGTTCCTCCCTGGAACCCCCTTTTTGGAAGTTAAAGACTGCTAGTAAATCCCCCCTTATTCTTCTCTTTTTCAGACTAAACAAGACTAGTTCCATCAGTCTCTCCTCCTAAGTCTTGTGTTCCAGCCCCCTAATCATTTTTGTTGCCCTTTGCTGGACTGTCTCCAATTTCTCTACATCCTTTTTATGGGGGAGCTGGGGGAAGGGTGGAAACTGGACACAATATTCTCAATGCAGCCTCATCAATGCCCAAGAGAGGGGAATAATCACTTCCCTTGATCTTCTGGCAATGCTCCTACAATGCAGCCCAATATGCCATTCCCCTTCTTGGCAATAAGGGTATACAGCTGACTCTTATCCAGTCTCCTATCCACTGTAACCCTCAGGTCCCTTTCTGCAAAACTGCTGCCCAATCAGTTGGACCTGAGTCTGTAGCAGTGCATGGGATTCTTCTGTCTAAGTACAGGACTTTGCACTTGTCCTCATTGAACCTCAGCAGATTTCTTTTGACCCAATCCTCCAATTTGTCTAGGTTACTCTGTATCTTATCCCTACTCTCCAGGTATCTACCACTCCCCCCAGCTCTGTGTCATCTGCAAACTTGTTGAGGGTGCCTCCACTTCATCCTCCATATCATTACTAAAGGTGTTGAACAAAACTGGGCCCAGCATCAATCCCTGGGTACTCCACTTGTTACCACCTGACAACTAGACATCAAGCCGTTTATCACCCGTTGATCTGTAGTATCTGAGAGCCTCATAATTTTTACCATATTTACCCTCAGATGCACTGATGCCCTCATCCCCATAGTACAGAGGGGGAGCTGAGGTTCGGAGTGGCTAAGTGGGTTACCCAAGCTCACATGGGGAATCCATGGCAGAACAAGGACTTGAACCATGGGCTCTCACAGCCCAAGCGATTGTACGAACCACCAGGCCATCCTCCCTCTCTAGAGAGTAAAAGTTGGGTTAGAGCAAATAATCTAAGAGTTCCCCACATCCAGCGGGGTTTGAAACTAAGGCCCTGAAGAGGTTCCTTCAGCTGATACTGTGAGCGGTTCTGGTGGGACCTGATTGCCTTCTTTCCTTCCCCCTCAAGGGACCTCTGCCTCCCAGCAAGACCCAAGCCTTCCCTAAGCATCTTCCCTCCACACACGCCTGCAGCCCCAACAACCAAAGCAGGATCTAAGGTGAGCATTTCCTACAGAAGAATTCAATGCATTTTGCATCAAAACACAGTCCCCTTCCTTGCCTCTCTGCCCTAGTGCGAGGCCTAGCTGGGAGCACACAGGGTTACTGCGACATATGAAGAACACGGGTGTCCTGCAGTCCAGGAAGCAGAGCTGACCCACCATTAGCCTGCAGGGGGCGCTGTGCAGACGTTGGGAGTAACATCTTTCCTAGGCTGTTCCTATAGTCAGCAGCGGCATTTGGCTGGGAGTCACTCAAATATAAAACTGATCAAAAGAGGCTTTCAAAACCCACGAGTTCCCAGAGTAGAAAGTTCCCCTTGTTGAAATTGGGTGGGTGAGCTGCGGTTTTTCTTCAGTTCCTTTGATACGTTGCCTAATGCAGGCTATGGATAAAGAAGCATCTGATTGCTAAGCCCAGAGATTTAGGGCAGGATTCATACTTTACTTCTTCAGAAGACCTAGTAAACAGGGCTGCACTCTCTAATCCTGGGAGCAGGTTTGTACCTGCTCGCTTCGTGTAAACTGTGCCGGCTACGACAATTTCACATTGCAGTCGAGTTCAAAACATCGCCTCTGGGGTGAAATGTTTATTGCAGGAGAGATGGTAAAAAATCTTTGTCAAGAGAGAGGGACTGGCCGCTGGATAGCTGAGCAGAGACTGTGCTGGAGTGGTAAAAAGATGGGCAGAGTCTAGTCTGAGAACATCGTGAGTCTGCAGCGATGCTTTCCACCCAGTGAATTTGGTAACCTCTGTCCATCATATGTCTGTGCTGTCTGGACCATCCCTGGCACCAGACCCTTTCCTCGTTGGAAGGGCTTGACTGAATGGCCACAGTGAGACCCAGCAGGGATTTTCATGTTGCACCGTGGATGGGAGAAGAACATGTTTGATTTGCTGAATAATCTGATTTGATGCCGTGAAATGTAATCACAGGACTCCTCTTTCCCTCCCATACTGTGAGGGCTATTTCCTCCCCAATGTAAGTTTTCTCCACTTTCTGGCATCTGATGAAGTGGGACTTTGCCCATGACAGCTCAAGCAAAAACTAAATTTGTTAGTTTTTAAAAGTGCCACAGGACTCCTTGTTTGTTTTGTCTAGGGATTACTAGCTCTCTTCCCAGGAAGACCAGGCTAGGTAAAAAATAGGCATGATAACTGGGAGTAGAAAAGGCCGGGTTGGATGGTGGGAGGCTGGGGAGAGTGTTAGAGAACCTGCAGGTGAAGGGGGAGAATTTACAAACCATGCGAGCATCTGATGCACTGGTTACTCGCGGAAAACTCCCTGAGGAGTAAGGATTGCAGGATTGTGCCTGTCGCTGACTCGCATGCGGTATTGTGATCCAGAGTCACCTGTGGTGTGGAGCTGACCTACAGCGTGGCAGTCTACAAGGTCATGCAATAGATCCAGGTTCTTCCACCTCCCAGGCTATTGCCGGAAGTGCTGAGTCACTGAACCTCTGAAGTGCAAGCCAGGTCAAGAGGAACAATCAACAAAGCCAAAAGTTTTCTGCAGTCAGGGCTCAGAATGAAGAGCCCAGAAAGTTTCCTCCAGGCTGGACTCACCCCAGGGGGGAATCTCTCTACCCTTGCACAATCCTGTAGAACAAATCGAAAAAGCTGCTGACAACAGGAGCTGTAACCAGCAGTGGGGCAGAGCCTAGAACTGCTACATGATCATTTTGCTTGACATTTTAACCTGCCCGCAGTCAGAAACTGGTAACTGGATGCCTTGTGGCTTAGTAGCTGCCTCTAAACAGATCAAAGTCCCATGTGGCCCCCTCTAGGACAAGGATGCTGAAGGAGTGTCATAGAGAAATACAGTACTTACAGGATCTTCAGGCTGTAGAGGCCCGAAAAGGCTTCTCCTGGGATCTGGAAGAGCTGGTTTCCAGAGAGGCGCCTGCCAAAAAAGAGAAGCCCGTGTCACATCAATACCTCTGTTCTTCAAAGCGTCTGACGAAGTGGGATTTTCTCCCACGAAAGCTCATGCAATTAATAAATCTGTTAGTCTTTAAAAGTGCCACAAGACTCTGTTGTCTTTCTACAATAGACTAACACGGCTACCCCTTTGGAATCTGTAATGGTGGTGCTTTGCTAGAGGACACTTAACTTGAGCCTCCTGCTACAACCTAGAGGAGATCGTGGATATAACTGAATGCTGAACCTAAGACTCGTCATGTACCCAACTCATTAGTGCTCTCTTCCAGTGACTGACCCACTCAAAGGAACAGCTTTCATATAAGAGATTTAAAAGGCTGGGGCTGTTCATCTTCAAAAAGAGAAGGGGGAATCTGACAGAGGTCTATAAAATCATGAATGGTGTGGAGGAAGTGATTAGGGAAGTGCTATTTGCCCCTTCCCGTAACACAAGAACCAGGAGTCACTAAATGAAATTAACAAGCAGCAGATTTAAAACAATCACAGGGAAGTACTTCCACGCACAACACACAATCAACCTGTGGAACTAATGAAAAGGACTCCTTTTTCACACAATGCCTATTGGTCTGCGGAACTGACTGCCACCAGGTGTCAGCGAGGGCACAGTCTTAGTAAGATGCAAGATGGCCCTTCTGAGTATATTTCACAATCAATTCTCTGCCATTGCTGGGACGTAGGACAGCGATGGCACCTCAGGCCCTCCTGTTCTTTGCTAGTGGCACACAATAGTTTAAACTTCTGGGGGCTGTAAAACTTCGGGCTAATTTTGCTTGTGGGGCTTGGTATCGGGTGGCCTGTGCTGTACAGGAAGTCAAACAGGATGATCTGGCAATGCCTTCTGTCCCGGAACTCTAGGACTCTGTTCAAATGGATTTTGGCCTTTTGATTTTTTGACAAAAAGTTCACCTTCCCCCACTCCTCTGCTCCATTTCCTGAGCAGTTCTCGGTACTGCTCTCACTTTTACAGATGGTGATTCAGGCAGAGAGGTCATGTGACCTTCCCAAGCTGACATAGGGCATCTGTCCCAGAGCCAGAAACTGAAGCCAGATCTCCTAAGCCTAAATCAACAAGGCCCTCTCTCTTACTCATGGAGGAATTCATTTGCCACCTCAGGATCACTTTCCAGTGCCTGAGGCCAGCACGCTGGAGCAAGCTTTGCCAACCTCGTGAATTCAAAAATCATGAGCTGCTCCGCCCCCCGCCCCACCCAATCATGGAGATTATTTTTTCCAAATCTCATGATTTTAACACCAATCTGTCCAGTCACATTTTTGTGCTCTGTTCCACCACCATGAGGTCTGGAAACTCATTTTTAATGCAACCTGAGTGTCTCATTTATTCACATGACTCCAGGAGCTGGTGGTTTCACATGAAACGTCATGAGACTCACCAGAGGTGGCAGCACACCCATGACTGTCGTGTCACCAGCTGGCTGCGGACGGAGGCCATTGGGAGAATCTGAGAAAGCCCCCGTTAGGCATAGGCATCATGGGGGGGGGGGGGACAGTTCTGGTTTTAGAAGTTTGCACGTCAATTGGGCAGAAGTTCAACACAAGCTGGGATCACACCCCGGCCTGCACACGTGTGCTGGTGCCAGCTCTCCCTCAGTCTCTCTCCCCCCGCTGGAATCCAGGGAAAATTGCTCCCATAATTAGACCTCCGACAGCTTAAACAGCACAGGGTCGTCTCTTTAATGTGTGGGAGCAGGTTGGAACCTGCCTGTCTGAAGTATGTAACCTGGCAAGCTGGGCTATTTGTCATCAGAAGAGTGTGATTAGGTGTAATTGCTCCCTTTGATTGCCGATTTCCACGTGGGGAGAGGATGCCTGGGAGATGAGACCACGGAGCACCCGCCTTGTGGGGGGGCTCCAGAGATACAGCCTCCAATTACTTTAAACACCCACTGCATAAAACTGAAGCGGGAATGCTGGTTCCTGTTTAGGGGGCTCCCATGTCCTGGAGGGAGTGATCAGGACCAAGCAACAGGAGAACATGGGGCCAAGCATGGGGAACAGGGGCTATTCAGATCCCAGGTAGATTTGAATGCATCAGATACATGCGGGTGGCTCTGAAATGGACAGTGGGGGACGGCCTGCAGTGGATGAAGGATGCATTTCAACTTTGCACCTCTGCAGCTGGGGTTCTACACATTGTCTTGCAAAGGATTAGACCGATGCCCGCATGTGCAGGTGTACAGAAAGGTGTGCGTTTCCACACGCCCACATGTACGCTGCTTGGATGGGGGGCGTGCACGGTACACGGAGGGGTGTGCACAGGTGTGGGCATATGCGTGCCCACGCGTGGGGATACTGGTGTGCCGCCTTCTCCCGGACAGTGCCCCACCAGGCTGAGTGCCCTAGTGCTGGGACCCAAAGGGCAGGGCACTGTGTGCCCATCTCTCCCAGCAGGGAGGGGGTGAGATTTCGGGAAGACATCCACCCTTTCAGGCACTGTTTTGTCCTATGCACCCTGAGCGGGGAAGAGCAAGCTAGCTCCACCCATGTGACTATCAACAGTGGCCTCAGTACTGGGGTTCTGTTCCATGTCATTAGCCTCCCAGGCTATTTAGCTCCGTCCACCTGAGACACAATGAGTCCCCTGTGCGAATGGTGCTTATTGTCAATCAGCAACCTCTTCTCTCATGCGCTCCCTCTCCCCTTCCCCCTTCCCTTCCAGGCTCTCTTAAAAGTCACCCACCTGGCAGGCAGATTTCTTCCATTAAATGCATCATTGGAAGCCAAAATACCGTGAAGTTCAATCAGACGGAGTCGCCCTCCTTCACTTTAACTTAGAGGGGAGACGGCGACTTTCACGATGATGTGACGATGGCGGCTACTTCAGGGCAGCTGCCCTCTCTCCCCCACCATATTACAGTTCTCCTTCTCCACCAGAGACTGAAACCGTATTTCCAATTTCCCCATGAGAACTGAGATGGTGGATTAACCGTCAGGGGCACAGAAGGGAAGAGGAAGGTGCTCTGGGAGGGTGAGGCTCTGTGGCCTGCACAGTGCAGGATGTCAGATTAGAATGAGATCATTCTGATGGTCCCTTCTGACCTTAAAGCTCATGCATCTATGAGCGGGTGTTGGTCCACCCCAAGAAAAGAAAGCCAGGACTATCTCCACTCCAGCTCCAGGCCTCAGACACCTCCTCCTCTTTTGGAGGACCAGAGTGACTCTGCTGAAGACACCGGAGCTCCCAGCATGGCAGAGCAGAGTCAGTAGGAAGGGGAAGGCACTACCACAGGAAGGACAGATGGCAGCAGCTTTCCGCGGGGCTGGCTCACTCCCTTAAGCTATTTGTGGAGAAGCCAAGTCACACTTGGAACAATCCCACTCAGAGATCCATGGGAACCTTCCCACAGGCACTGATCTGTCTGGGAATTGCAGCCTAACACCACCCACCTATTGTCCCTCATTTCAACATCCAGATATGGACTCCTGCCTCCTGATAGGCCCTTGAGGCCAACCTTCATCATTCAACCAAAAACCTTTGCGCTTTCCCCCCTGGCTGCTCCTCACACTTGGAAGGCGTTCCCCAGAAACATCCACAAAGCTAATTCATTCACCATCTTCAAAACATTTCTCAAAACTCTCCTTGGATGGGATGCCTGTAAAACACTTACAGCACATAAGAACGACCACCCTGGGTCAGACCAAGGGGTTGTCTATCCCCATATCCAGTTTTTTGACAATGCTAGGTCCTTCAGAGGTGACAAAGAGAACAGGGAATTGTCAATGATCCATCCCGTCACCCGTTCGCAGCTTCTGGCAAAGAGAGGCTAATGACACTAAGCATGGTTTTGCATCCCTGCCATTGATGGACCTATTCTCCATTGAACTTACCTGGTTCTTTATTGAACCCTGTTATATTCTTGGCCTTCACAACATCCTCTGGCAAGGAGTTCCACAGGCTGACTGTGCATTGTGCAAAGAAATCCTTCCTTTTGTTCATTCACGAGCAACACGTGATGTCTGTCTTTGGGGCGGCTGGTCAAGAGAGATCACCAGCTCTCAAGGGAGATCACCAGCCCCCCCTGCAGCCCTTCCCTCTTTCCCGAGGCCCTCCCCATGCTCTTCCCCACAAGCAGGCAGGGGAGTGGTCTGAGTGGGAGCGGGCCCTACCTGGGCCCCCCATGTCATCTGGGCTCTGTCTGGACCACCAGGTAGGGAGGGTGAGAGCTCTATTTTCTAGGGACACAATCTGTGCACCTCCCACTCCAGGCCCCTCGCTATGTTCCCTGAGGTGCTGGAAGGCGGTAGCTATGGAGTTGGGCCCACCCTCGGCTGGGACTGCTGCATGCAGAAGCAGCCGCCAGGACGGACCAGGCTGACTCCTCCCTTGGCAGCATGTGGAGGCCAGAGGGTGGAGAGTGGATGGGGTGAAGAGGCAGAGGAGCTACCAGCAGAGGCTAATTAGCCTCCCCTCTCCTCTCCTCCCCACTGTCTCTGATGCCCCCATAGTGATGTGCTGCTACGTTGGAGAGATGTTCCTGACTATGTCCCATAATGCAA
Source organism: Pelusios castaneus (assembly GCA_007922175.1). Lineage (NCBI taxonomy): Eukaryota > Metazoa > Chordata > Testudines > Pelomedusidae > Pelusios > Pelusios castaneus. The sequence goes on from ML686119.1 coordinate 227,934, forward strand.
CACCACTCTGACACAGACATTTAAAAACCCAATAATGCACAGTGGTGCAGGCATAATTTCTAACACGGCACTGCTATGTCATAGAAACATCAGTGCCCCGTAACCCATCAACACTATCGCTCAGCGTCACGCTCACAAACGTCAGCGCCCCCTTTAGCGTCCGATGGCCGCTTCACTGAAGCATCTCTGACCTGTGCACCGTTAGACCACAGAAAGGCCCATGCTCCAGACCGCAGCATGGCTAAATCAAAGAAACGTCAGTGCCTCAAACGACAGCACAGAAACATTAGTGGTTTTTGCCCCTGAAAGAGGCGCTGCTGTTCCATAGGCATGCCAAAGCACTCTTAATACAGCATCGTCGGGCCACAGAAAAATGAGGGCCCTGTGAAGCACTGCGTCACTGCGAAGGCCGTGTAATCTTGCACAGCTGTGTCCGAGATTCCTCAGCGCTCCCGTCACAGGGTGTGCTGACTCAGCACCCTGTCGCTCAGCTATCACCCGTTTATAGGAGGGGAGCTCCGACTGAAAGGCAGGCTGTTGGCTTAACGGACTGGCAATGCAACGGAGGAGCGAACGTTGAGGAAGTATCTCCAGTGGCCTGGGCTGTATGAGCAAACAGGAAGGAAAAGCTGGGAGAAAGCAGGGATCTGGAAGGAAGGCGGAAGCATGCAGGATGGGCCATTGCTAGGAATGCCATATTCGGGCCCAGAAGCAAGGGGAAAGTGGGGTCTGGATTGTAAATGTAATACATAAAAAGCACCACGAAGGTCGAGACAACGTGGAGCAATTGTGGTCACTTACTGAGGCTGGAAAGGACTGTCAGGGGACCAGCCCATGACAGCCTCAGAGAACACAATCACCTTAGTATCCCTGTGACACAGAACTGCCTTGCCACCAAACCAGGACCCACCAGCAAGCAAGAGAGATGGGGTGAGATGCCCCTTCTCTGAGAGGGAAGACGTCAGAGATGAGATACTCCATAAATCTCTCACTGGAGGAAGCATCTCCCCCTTCCATGGCTGAGATCCCAAAGCGTTGCTGTCCCCTGCGCACACCAGCGGCCGTAGCAGCCTCTAGGTTTATTCTAGCTGTCAGGTGTATGGTCACCGGCTGGCTTCACAGGCACATGCCATTCCCTGTGCCTGTTATTTATTCCGTGCACTTGATGCACCGTGTCTGTTTGGGACACTGCATCCTTTTCCAGCTCATCCGGAAAGCGCAAAGCACAGTGGGGCCCCTCCCATGCCACTCCACCACCCATGCACAAAGCATTACCCCCATGATAACAGGTTCTGTTCACCCTGGAGACGAGCCAGCAGCTGGAAAGCCATCTGACCTGTGCCCTGAAACAAGAAGGAGCGGGAGATGAACGTGGAGGGACAAATGCCCATCGCTCTGCTCTTTCCTGCTGGCACCAAGTGTTTGCGTTAGGATTTGAAGCACAGTAACAAAAGCCTTTGCCTTGGAAAACGTTTCAACATATCAGTGTTCCCAGGCCAGCTGTCAAAATCTTCTCTCTCTTGCCTCTGCACTGATTGCCCTCGTCTCGCTTGGCTGCCAGCTTCAGGCTTCATTAAGTGGAATTTATTAGCAATTTTAAACAAACTTTCATCAGCCAAAGAAAGCAAGCTCCAGAACTGTACTATCAGAACCAAGACCTCTTTCCCAGGGAATCAGAGGTGTCTTTCTTGCTAGCCAGTGCCCATGCGGGGATGTTCCCCCTCCCCCCAAGTCTCGCTGTTGTCAGCGGTGAATACAATTTGCTTTCTTTCCCACTTTAAAGCTGTCAGGGAGCCATCCTGGGAAGAGTGTCCCTAGATATTTTACTTCTTCAAAGTCAGATGAAGCTGAGCATCTGCACTCCCTGGGAGCTCCCTGGGGCTATATTGCTGATTGCATTTATAACACCTGTCTTCTGCAGAGCCCAGAGTGAAATATTAACGAGCTACAGCTTTCAGCACACCTATGAATATTGTTATTCTCATTTTACAGATGAGGGAAACTGAGGCACCAAGGGAGGAAGTGACTCACTCAAGGCCACACAGTGAGAGTTAGCAGCCGAGCCAGGAACAGAGCTCCTGACTCTCGGTCCTGTGCCATAACCACCAAGCCATTCTTGATCCCTAGTGATAAATGATCCTTCCGCTGCTGCCAGAGACAATGGGGGATGCGGGGTGGGGAGCGAAAACCAGGCAAATGGGGCTGTACCGCAGTCTAAAGAATGCCAGGGCAACCACACGCAGCAGCAGGTCTTTGTCTCATGCCACATCCTCCGCTGCAAACGAATGCACCAAATGCAACATGAGGAAGAACAGAAAGTTGCTCTGCAGTGCAATCTAGTGCCGAAGCATGAGACTAATCAAATGCAGAACAACAAACGGTGGTAATATAACCTATCACTTAAATCAGTCACTGAACCTGGTGATTGGAGGACAGCTAATGTTATTACAATTTTTAAAAAAGGCTTCAGGCTCCAGTAACCCTAACTTCAGGACCAGACAAACTGCGGTAAAGAACAGAATTATCAGACACGAAGACAAACACAATATGTTGGAGGAAGAGTCTGCATGACTTTTGTAAAGGAAAATCATGCCTCAGTCTGGTAAGAACTCTGTGTGTCAACAAGCATGTGGGCAAGGGTGATCCGGTTGATATAGCATGCTTGGACTTACAGAAAGCCATGGTCCCTCACCAAAGGTTCTTAAGCAAAATCTTTGAAGAGTTAATTGGAGGAAAGGAAGCGAGTAGTGGGTGAGATACATTCAAGGATGGATGTTCAGCCCCCCTCTACAAGGGCATCAAGCACACCCAAGAGAAAAATCTTTAACTTTCCAGAAATGATGGACAGCCTTCAAACAGGACTCTCTGGTGAGAAGAAGGGCCAGAACATTCTGCAATGGACAGAAGAACAGCAAGTTGGCATATGGGAGAAAAGGCCAGACATGTGACTGGAAGATTGGATGGAGTTATGGAGGTGGCAGACAAGACTTGACGGGTGATGATGGTGCACTGTTGATGCACCAGCATTCTATTCCGGCATTTCCTAACTTCAAAGTACTTGACTTTGCAAACTTCATGTTTTTTTGAATGTAGGTTCTGGCTGCATCATTTGAGATTTTTGTAAAATCCAACTGAACAAACAAATTCCATGACCATATTGACACCCACGTGGGTCATCATTAACGTAAGAACCTTTGATACTTGAGTTAATGGAGTATTAAGAGCAATCGTAGGTTATCATCCTCTATATGGGCCAGCACAAGAGGGAGATGTGACACAAAGTTTGCCATGAAGTTTTACGGATATTTGCTGACAGCAGAGGAATAGGGAGCTCACATTCCTCCTTTATGCTGTCAAGAAGCCAGAGACAGGAGAGGCAGGCTCTTTCTCCCAGTGCCTAGGCCCATCCTAGCCTGCCGCAGACAGAAGATGCAATTACAATAAAAGTCCTGCTGATCTCCTGTAGCCTTGAGCTGGAGCATGCCCACTAGCTCTGTGGGGATGGGGTACGCTCAGTCTGATCATATGTAGTAGCTGTGAGGGGTCAGAGCATGCTCAATGGAATCTTCAGAATTTTTAACTATAAAACTAACAAGTCTTCATTGAGCATGTGTAAAAACAGAATTTTTCAAAGGCTTATAACTTGGTCAAATTTCATACCTTTAGCTTCTCTTATCAAGTGTCTGACTTTCATAGCAAAAAAGAAATTAGAAGTTATCAGCTTCCCTTTTTCCTCATTGCTGTATATACAATTCCTATTTCACTTCCCTTTTTAATGAAGATGTTTATTTAATCAATGTACCCTTCTTTCCTAACTGAGGAATTGTGGATTTCTGAGCATCTAGAAAAATATATTTTAAACAACCTCCAGTTTATTTTTCATAGTTTTCTGTTGAAAGATTTCCTCCCAAGCAATTTCATTCTGTGTTTTTGGCTTTGGGAAGCTGGTGCTTTTAAAATGCTAAATGTTTATATATACACACACATTACTAATTATGCTAGTTATTAAATTACTACCATGTATTTATATACATCTTTTTGCACATGAGATACGCACTCAGGTCATGACCATTGTCGGCTAGGCAACCATTAACTGCCCAATAAGTGGAACACTGAGTAGAAGTGGAAAGCAGTATTATCTTGAGATACAGACTGAAATACCATATCCAGTTCTGGTCTCCACACTTTAAACAGAATGTTAGAAAACTGAAAAGTATTCAGGAAAGAGCCACAAGAATCAATCAAGGTCTGGAAAATCTGCCTTCGAGCAAGAAACTTAAGAAGTTCAAACTTCACAGCTTACCCAAGAGAAGGTTAAGAAGTGATTTCACCGTGGTCTATAAATGCCTACAAGGGGAAAAGATTTCCAGTATAAGAGGGCTCTTTAACGTACTAGACAAAGGAAGAACAAGCCAGTGGCTCAATGATAAATTAGATAAATTCATATTGAAAATAAGGCGGAAAATTTGAACAGAGAGGAGAGTTAACAATTGGAACAAATGACCAGCAAGTATGACAAGACAATCAGAGATATATGGGCTGTTCCTCTTGCCACCTTCTCCATCCCCTTTCGCATTCCTTGTTCCCATTTGGTATGCTGAAAATCACAAGACTTTGAAAAATAAATAAAAAATGTCACTTTGGTCTGTCCTCTGGTTGGTTAACCTTGAGGTGGTAATACCTGTCCACCTCCGTAGTCGTGTGTGTGGACGTGCATGTACGTGTGAGAGAAAGATGTTCCTTAAACACACACAGCCTTCAGCCCAGCTGCCCACAGGGAATTTCTCTTGACTCTTCACCCTCCTCGATTCAGCATAGGTGGAGTATTGTGGTTCTCTGTCTCCATATCCCTTCCTCATCACTCTCCTCCTCTGTCCACAAACTGTGCCCTCTACTCTCTGTTCCCAGCCCAGCCTACAATAGCAGCCTGCAGCCAAACCCTCCATCCTAGTCAGCTGCCAGCACGTCTATTGCCCCAATACAATGCCTGTTCCTGTGGTGTCTGCGTGCAGCACCCAGCTCAAAGGCATGAAGGCTCAGATCAAATCTCTTCTTGGCCTTTTAGCTAAGCACAAGTGCAGTATGAAAGCTTAGAGCAAAAAGATGTTGTTCTCCCCTGGTTTCTCTAGTCTAAGGCAAAGGAGTGGCAGATCAGCAACGTAGCTCAGGTGCGTCGCATCACCATTACACGCTCTCATACCAGCGTTGCTGAATTGGGTCCAGTAAGTTGCCCTTGTCAAGGCTGTTTCCCCACTCTGGCACTTCAGATGCAGACGTGGGGGCCTGCAAAAGGCCTTAAAAATCACTGGCCTTAAAGCCTTGTCCTAAAACTCTCCAAGGCTACCAATTTCCTGGCTTTGGAGTGTTATTGCTGCCACCACCCAAATGCAAAACCTCTCGAAAACTCAGGAAGGTGCATTTGGGAATTCCTTCTTGTGAGGTCCCCTCAATTGCCTCTATTCGTCCCTCATGAGAGCGACTGAACCCCAGCTGTGATATCAGCTGAAAATGGAACTGATTTCCCTTTAGTAGCTGGTTCTGCAGTCTGAGGCACATGCACACAAAACCTCTTGCCTTAAAAGGATAAATGGTCTGTAGTGAAAAGGACAGCTAAGGAAGAGAGTTGCTTCTCTGGGATTTAACTTGGGTAGTTACAGGATTGCTGAGGGGGCGGGGGCGATGGTACATGTGCTCAGCACAGAGGAATCCAAAAAAGAACCAAAACAAAGAAATACCCTGAATGCGTCTAGCTACACATTCCCTGGTCTACTCATGTGTGCTTGGTTACAGATTTGAGCCTTTCTTAGATACAGATGTCACTGGATTCTCCAGACCTTGCTGCCTGGCCGCCTCCTGATCCTTTCAGGAGCTCTGCTGCTACCAAACAGGAAACAGGCAGGGCTGCTGCTCCAATTCAAAAACCTGCACCCTGTTTCTATTGGCTCTCCTGGGACTTCTCTAGGACTCAATGTCAACCCTTTCCCTCCCAAGGTTACTACAGCCTTCAACTGCAGATCCATGCTGGGAGGCATGAAAGGTGGTGTAGCAAAAAGTCAGTTCTGCCCACTCTCAGGGACCATGAGACGATGCAGAAGCCGCTTTTGGGGCAGTGTGTTCAGGAGAGAGGGTCTGGAATTAAATGTCTGCTCCTTGGGAAACTCCAATGTTATGGGGAAAAAACGTCTTTTCCACTCAGAATGAAAAGCCAAAACTACAAAACAGTCTGATATTATTTACGAGGTGTATTTATTGTAAACGCCTTGGCACTCCAGTGATCTGGACCAGGATCCCATTGCGCTAGGCAATGCACATTATTTATTAGGGGTATTATGGTAGCACCTAGGACCAGAACACAAACAATGTGCTAGATGTTGTGCAGACACGGAACAGAAAGACAGCCCTTGCGCCAACAAACCAATAATCTAAGCATAAAATAAAAGACAACAGATGGATGCAACGTGGAGTAATGGGGGAGTACAAGGAAATAATGAGCCAATATCTGTCAGTGTGACAATCTGGGACTTAACAGTCACCACATAAGAATGGAAATTGGAATTTCTGGATTGTTCCAGGTCTATCACTGTTATCGGGGGCACATTGATCCTCTTCTCTTTGCCCCAATTTATCCATAAGTAAAATGGGGATAAAACTTCTGGCTCCCTTACATGAGAACCTGGGCTGAATGGGGCTATACAAATGCAAAGAATGACAGTGTTGACATATTCCAAAGGGGTAGCCGTGTTAGTCTATTGTAGAAAGACAACAGAGTCTTGTGGCACTTTTAAAGACTAACAGATTTATTAATCGCATGAGCTTTCGTGGGAGAAAATCCCACTTCGTCAGACGCTTTGAAGATAGTGTTGACATGTTTCATTTAGACTTTAACAGTCTAGTTAAATATTGAAAATTCCACATATGCACTATATTTACAACGTATAAATACAATGTATAAATACAATGCAATATTACAAATAATACTTTAACATAACAAAAATGTTAATTTCTATGAAGCTGCCTTTTTTTGTTTTTTGTTTTTGTTTTTTTTACAGTAAACTTCCAACTTTTTTTTTCCCATTCAGCACTGATCTTTGGCCTGGCTCAAGCAGCCATGGCATCAGGCCAAACAATGGAAGTCTTTTTTCCTGGTCATCAAGCCATATAATGCATTATCCTCACAGGGTGAAATTTAACCCCAGGCTAAGGGCCGTCACAAACCCCATCCGATCTATGCTCTATTTGCAGGGCTTACATGAAATTTAAGTAGCTCCTAGTGCCGGCCTTTTGCATTAAGGAAAAGATTAGCCTTCCCGTCCATGCTACCATCTCCAGCCCTGACAAGTGTGTGTCTAGCATATGGCTTGTTTTGCTATTTTGCTGGCATCACTGAATTATTGCTGGTGCATGCGTAAACAGAGTGCAAGGTAGATGAGATGTACATGAGGAGCGAGGGGTTTCATTCCCCTGCTTGTGTACACATCTTTGCACTAGTTTCAACAGGTTTCTCACTCATAGCGCAGGCCTCGCAATAAAGAGCACCCTGGCTTTCACACCGTAAACCACCACCTTTGGTGCAAGATCAAATTTTTCCTGAATTCCATGGTCTACTTACCCCACCTCATTAGAAGCATGTGCTCTTGCCTCATCAAAGTTACACATCATCGGCCATGTGTGACTGGTTACACACCACCGGCCCATGTACAAATGGTTAAGCTATCACATATCACCCATAAAGCGGAGGACTGTGAGGAAACAGTGAATAGCCCATTTGCCTGTAGTGTGAGCAGAGTTTCTGATGTGGCCTGCTTTGCTCTGGTACAGAATAGCCACCAAACTTCTGACTGTATTCTCATGTTGATTTTACATCTCTTACATTTGCTGCCAACCCCTGATTTGCATCAGCGCAATAGGCAAGAAGCAATGGGCTTAAATTACAGCAAGGGAGGTTTAGTTGGACATTAGGAAAAAATTCCTAACCTTTCAGGGTGATTAAACACTGGAATAAGTTGCCTGGGCAGGTTGTGGAATCTCCATCATTGGAGGTTTTGAAGAGCAGGTCAGACAAACACCTGTCAGGGATGGGTTAAGAGGGTACTTGGTCCTGCCATGAGTGCAGGAGACTGGACTTGATGACCTCTCATGGTCCCTTCCAGTTTCTGTGATTCTATAAGAGGAGAATGTCCCAGCTAGTGCCCCATGCACTATCGGAGCTACTCAGCATGTAATTAATTCATCACTAACTCAAGCCAATGCATCTGCTGTAGTGTTCTAACCTTTCCTAGGTACACAGGACCTGATTCCCCTCTTGCACTTCAGCCCCACTGAGGTAACTTTGGCTCCTTTCCTAACACACCATCCCCTCTACCACCTCCCATCTCAGAACAAGCTATGCTCTGAAGTAGCTTACACTTACAGTTCCTCCAGGAAGCGCAGCTGATGGAAGATGCCAGGTTGCAGCTTGCTAATGTTGTTCATGCTCAGATCTCTAAAGGAGAAGAAAGAGAAGTGTCAGATCAGCTATTTTTGGTGGCTTCCAAGTTCCATGGCCTAAACCACTCCCTGCTTTGCCAGTCCCTGTGTGACGCCTGAGCTCTACCGAGGGAGGAGATGCCCTTGCCCAAGACACCTCAGAGCTAACATGGCAGCAGAAATAACCTCCCAGGCTCTGCAGGAGAACATCAGTGCCCAAAGCAGGATGGGAGATATAATCATTGTAATTAATGCTATAGGCCTCTTAGGGCATCTTTCATCTGAGCTTCTCAAGCATTGGCAGGTTTACAAAGCTTCCTATCAGCCCTGTAAGTGTTATTACACCATGTACGCTCGGGGAAATAGAGGCATCAAGAGGTTTGGAATGTTATTTCTTTAGACACAACAGCGTCCTGTTCTAATCATTTTTCACACTGCTCCCTGCAGAGGGATCTAGTCCAGGGCAGCAGCACACAACGGCCTTGCAGAGGTGAAAGCGAGTTGCTGAAGAGGGACTGTGGATTTGCCTGCTCTGAATTGTTAAAAGCTGGCCGAACTGTCATGGACAAGGCTGCGGGGCCTCGGAATTTGCTCCTGATGACAAGGCCCACTTTAGACACAGACATGGAAGGATTAGATACTTATCGGTCAGTGTCAATCAATATCGATTTCACTATGCACAAACTGGCTAGAAAATATTTCCATCACTAATCATCAGAATTGATAGAGAAGCAATGTAAGAAAAATGCAGCTGGAGGATTTATTACTTTGCCTGTCCTGAAGTGTGATGTTGACAATTTATTGTTCTGTTAGTGGTTATAAAAAACACCTTTTTGAATCTCAGTGGCTGGCTACTGTCATTATTGTCTGACCCCTCCCTCCCCCCCACCATAATTTCCAAATGTAAAAAATGTAAAATCAGTAAACACTGAAAAAATGCTTAAGCAGCAATATTTTCTATTGAGATTATTTTTAAAAAATGAGTTCTGCCAAGCTATTCATGCAGAAGAAGACTGCTTCGGACTCTGCTTTTCCTCAAGGATTCTTGTGGCACTTTTAAAGACCAACATATTTATTTATAACCTGAGCTTTTGTGGGAGAAAATCCCTTGTTTTCTGAACTAGACTGACACAGCTACACCTTTGGAACTTGCTTCTTCTCAAATTTTGTAGCCTCTAGCTGAGGTCCCATCTGACACATTCACTCTCAAGTCACCATTGGAAGGTGACAGATTTGACCGACGTCCATCTTAAAACCTTTATAACATATTAGCACATCATGTGCCTAACATATAATTAACAATTGAAAAAAAAAAAAACCCCAGTGTTTGCTATTACATAAATCAAGTCTGCCGCTAAAGCACTTCACCAGGAGCCCCTAAGTTGTCTGGTGAGATGGAGCAATATTCTCCTTGGGTAGATGGGCCAATACAAAGCAGAGACATATGCAAATCCAACATGTAAAATAAGGCTCGAGCTTGACTTATAAGTTTCATGAATTCCACTCATATTGTCTAGATACAGGTGATGGGCTCTGCCTAGACTAGACGATGCAGACAGATCACCCTCTTCTGTAAGATGAAAATAAGGAGGCACAAGGTGAAAACAAGTGACATAGTGCTTTTCCCTCACGTCCACTAGAGCAGGACTCAGATGTTCTGGGCCCAGCTTTTACTTACTCCTTTCCCCAGAAAACCCCAGTAAGTCAGCGAATGAGCCTATGTGAGGATTTGACCCATTGATGCCAATGGGGATTCAGCTGGAAGGAAGCGGGCAGGGTGAGCTCACCACCCCTACCGTAATTACCCTGCGACACTCTCACTTCAGGAAATCAGCGAAGCCAATGAGTTAGCAGGAATCGAAGAAAGGAACAGGCAGGGATGGTGGTGGATCTGTAAATCTCCACCTGCCCTGCAGGGTGGGAGAGTGTGCTTCCACACATCCCACTGTCCTTCCCAGGAATTGGCTTGGCGGGGCAGTCCAGATGGAGCTGTAAAGGTCCTGGGGTGCGTCTACACTTACAAATTAAGTCGACTTAATTTACTCCGCGTCTACATTGGGCTTTCTTTAATTCGACTTAAGCTGCTCCTTAAGTCGAATTAAGGAAAAGTTAGTTTGAATTAATAACACCTTGTTTTAATTCGAAATAGCACTTAAGTAGACTTTATTAAATCAACTTAAGCCAATGGAGACGTTGAGTAGTGCCTAGGTGGACCTTTTTAAGTCGACTTAACAAGGTCGAAAAGGGGCCACATCTACACTTGAAAAGTTAAGTCCACTTCTGTTAAGTTGACTTAATAAGGTCCACTTTAAGTCGACTTTATGAAGTCGACTTAACTTTTTAAGTGTAGACATAGCCCTGGATTGTACAGGTGGGAACAGGGGGTAGATGTGAAGCTATGTTAAAGTGGCAAGGTTGAGGAGTTACCAGGGTGGGGTAGGAAAGTTCCCTCCTCCCCCACAATACCCCCATTGTATAACTGGAGCACATCTATGTTCACTGCCATCTTGACCAACACACTCGCATTATAATTGGGAACTTGCAGAGTAAAAGCAGAAGTTGCTACAGCTTGAATTAAAGAGGCACAGCTCCCTAGTTCAGTGGTAACAGACTCACATCCCCTGTGGATCTGGGACACGCTCACTAGTGGTTGCCCATCAAGGGGAGAGGGCACCAGCCACTGGCTGTTAGAACCAGTGAAAAAATTTCCATCTAAACTTCTTTTATGATGGAAAATTAGATTATCAGCTAAGTATTTTTCTTTGGAGGGGGGAAGGGGGGAAGAAAATGGGGATTCTTTTTTGAAGATTGAGCAATCTTTGGTTTGCAGCTGAAAACTGCCAAAAACTGGTGGGGGGGGGGGGGAAGAGACTGGCTGAAACTGCAAAATATTTTGAATTTGAGCCTCTGAAAAGTTTCAGGCTTGAATGGAAAATTTTGATTTTTTTGTTTTCACTGAAAGTTTTCATGACAATGCAGAAGGGGTGTTCTACTTATTCATATAAACACACTCTCGATTTATTGGTGTGTTTTCCCAAATCAGGGCATTTCTCCTTGCTAAATGTTTACCTTGTTTTAGACACAGATTCGGTGCTTGTTAAGAGCAGCCGGTGGACGTCTATCCGTAGCTTTTCCCTATGAATGGGGCTTGCGCCAATAATGGTTTGTAAGAGGAACCCCTTTTTGTTGCTAAAAATGCCTGGCAGAAGGATTGCACTTGGGCCAATGGCTAGGACACCAGACTGCTGGGTCTTTTTCCCAGCTCTATTACTGAGTTTGGCCAAACTTTGCAAAAAGGGGACCTCTGGTTTTTGATCTAGTAATAATTATTTGAATAAGACTCATTAGATCACTTGTCACCAGTACATTCCAGCTTTTATTTATTATTTGGATTATAATAGCGTCAACCAAGGTTGGGGTCCATTGTGCTGGACACTCTGCAAACACAGAGTGAGAGAGAGTCCCTGCTGATCTTACAGTTTAAATAGACAAGACAGGCAAAAGATGAAGAGGAAACAGGCACAGAAGCATGAAGGGATTTGATGAAATCTGCACAGTAGGTCAGTGGCAGAGTCAGGAACAGGCTTCATGTCTCCAGAGCCCCATCAATAGACCACACTGGAGTTACCCCTGAGCTGAATCTGACTTCACTGTTATTTCAGCAGAAGTGCTAGAGATCAGATTCTATCACAGAAGCACCTTGAGGCAGATGCTGTGGCCTTGTTCCCATTCCCGCACTAACTACTGAGCTCCAGTCTCTTCGTGCAGAACCTTAAATAAAGCCTGAAATCATCTCTTTGGTCCTGGCTCCTCTAGTTTGGCTCATAACCAAATGACATCCATTAGTAATCTAATCTCCCGTATAGGAGCCGTCCTTCATCCCCAGCCCTGCATCTTTGAAGGCATATCCCATTAGCTTTTGAAATCCCCCATGCTTTCAAAGGGCATCGCCCCAAAGCCAGCCCTTGCCAGTCCCCAAAAGCTTCACTCACCTTCCCTTGGGCATTTCAACTGAATAACATTTCAAGGAAACGAACTCTAAATAATCACCTTACGCGCCACCAACTTGTATACACAGGAGAACGGAGCCACAGTTCAGGGAAATGTGATTCAGGGAGTCAGGATTCATAACTCACCTGACACCCCCAGGGGTAACTTGATATAATTTACTTTGATGTCACTCTCCTTTCGCACCCTCACTATTAGCTCACAAACTGTTCTTTCCTACCAGGAAAGCAAAAATAAACTAGATGAGGCTACATTCCCCTCCCTTCCCCTGATATCTGGCAAGACTATGGACAACCTGCAGGACCTGCTCCTACCAGAAAGGCAGCAAAGTTTTTAAAGCAGCGATGCCCTCATCCTCATGGGCAAACTTAAGGGATTTTACATGGGCCCGAGTTTCCTCTGTTCTCTAGGATCGCTAACGAAAATGGGATTCACGTAGCAACCATAGCGTATTCTCTAGGAGGGCAGACAGGAAGTTGAAGAAGCAAGCCTGCGGGAACCATCTTTTCTTCCAGGAGTGTTTATATGTTACAGGAGGACCGTGACTACCCAAGAGATGGGTCGAACTACAAAACTAGATTCAACCACCACTCAGAGGAAGGTCCGTGCACCGGCTGATTGCCCTCCTCTCAGGGTGCCCCTTGACTGCCCTCCCAGCTCCCCTTGTTTCTCCTGCTCACAGGCTCTTTGTTCTGGCTCTGCCCAGCTTCACCAACTCCTGATCTCACATCCCTGACACACACACTGCTCCCTCTCCCCCTTCCTGCCCCGATTCCTCCCTCATTTTTAAGACCTCCTAGTCCTGTCTAGAGTCTAGACGACTGAAGCATAGGCACCAGTAATTGTGGTGCAAGGTTGAGGGGCTGTGACAGGTTTTATAGCCTCACACAGCATCCGTGAGGGGGAAGAAGAAAGGACTCCCAGCCTCCAGCCCAGTGCAAGGCAAAAGGCCGATCTGAGTCATGCTGCTGACTGGAGATTCTCCCAGTGCACTGGCAGGAGATGTCTTGCTGTGCAGGCTTGGAGAGAGCTGTCTACATCTCAGCAAGATCCAGGAGGTGGGAATGGGAGTGGAAAGGCCAGGTGTCCTCTAGCTGAAGCCACCACCAAACACAACAGGTTATATTGCCAAGGGGTCCAATCAGAAGCTAAATTATGAAGGCTCAGAGGTGTCTCTGGGGCTAGCTGCAAATGCAGAGGTGAGGGGACTGATTGGTCGGAGCTGTGTGTGTTAGGGCCTGAAAGCCAACAGACAGCAGTCCTGAGAGTGAGGAGACACGTAGCTCTCCGGGACTTGGGACTGGCTGAAGATGCACATTTGGAGAAGGTGAGCAAGGAAAATGCCAACCGCTCTTTTATCGTCACTGGATTCAGGGGGTACAAGACTTCGTGCGCATTCTTTGTAAATACACAGCAAAGACTGCACCAAATAAATACTTAAATCGTATCGTGAATGTCTCCTAACAGAAACTATCCAGCAAGGCCCTCAAAATTAGCAAACTGTTTGGGCCGAAAAGATGATGGCATTTTAATGTCAGGTTGTCCAAAGAAATCCGGGCCAGATATTCAGATCATCAGTTCCAGGCCTACTCCCGATGCCTAGAACTCTTCCAAACATATTGCCCTCATTGTGGGTGTGGAGGGCCTGGAAATCTGTCCCACCGTGGGTAGCTGTCCAGCATCCAAAGAACTGGGCAGAGATTTCCAAAAAGATTGAGGGGGTAGCTAATAGTCTATAGCACGTGGGAGGAGGACAGTGGTGTTAATTAATTAGTTGTACTGTGCTAGGTGCTGTATGTTATTTATGAAGTGTATTAGAGTAGTGACTAAGGGCCCCAGTCACAGACCAGGAGCCCATTGTCTCAGGTGCTGTACAGTCCCAGAACACGACAGCCCCTGCCTCAAAGAGCTCTAAGATTGTGCCCATTTGAATTTGGGTCACACATCCAGAGAATAGCTCAAGCTTAACTAAAATAATTCTTGCCAGAACTGATAAGAGCTCAGCCTGCTTGCTTTCACACCAAATTCATCCAGTAGATCTAGGGGCTGATTCACCAACATGTTTAGAGCTGGAAACAAACCGTGTTTTCCATTGAATGGGAAAATTCCAGGAATTCAAAGAAATTTTCTGCCCCCAAATGGAACAAAACCAAGACATTTTGAAATTTCCCCACAGAACAAAAACATTCTGATTTTTGTTTTCTTTTTGTTGCAGGTCAATAAAAAATGCTTCGTTTAGATAAAAATCAAAACAGCTTCCTTCCAATTCTGACCTTTAATTTTTTTAGCAACATAAATTTCAGAACCAGAAGTGATTCCAAAATGAAGACTCAGAATGTGGCATTGCGAAAATGTCGCTCCCCTCCCCAGCCTGAAAAGGAAATTTTGCCAAAATCCACAGGCTTCCATGAAACATTTTGCTTTTGACCAACTGGCATTTTGTGATGGAAACACATTCGGTTGGAAAATTCCTGAGGAGCTCTGCTCTGGCCGATTTGTGCCACTCTGGCTAAGCTGGGATGGCACGTTAGCGCGGTGCAAAGCAAATCATCTGAGATTCTCTGCTGCACCCCCCATGAGGTGCTGCGCAAAAAGGGATGGCTCAGGGTGGAGAAGGGCAACCCCCTTCAAGCTGCCTATGTGCCCTCCTTATTCAAGGGCGCTGTGGGGGCCGCAACTGTCGCCATTTAATTGCACACTGCTCCCAAACAGCTCTTGTCAAAGTCTGCGGAATTGTTCACCATGGATCATACGTGTTAGGATCTTGAATCCTTACCGCCTGAAGTCAAGGGGTGCAGCATGGAGCAGTGGAACATGGGGGAGGTGTATGCGTGTGCTCAGTCAGATCCACCCCTCCCCAGACCAGTATATAGACCCACCTCTCTTCACACTCGCGCTCAGTCAGCCTCTAATTTCAGATTCCCTTTTAGACAGAGCCCCTGTCAAATGGATTTGCCTCTTGTGACCCTCTAAGACAAGGAAGAGAATGGAGAGGGGGGATGATCTATATTAAGAAGCGATATTTAAACTAAAAGAATGCATCGGTGGAATAAGAAACTCCTGTAAAAATACTTCTTTAGCACAGCTCTGACGGCGGCTTTCTTAAGTATCTGTAGTTAACTAAAACAAACAAAGAGTCCTGCAGCACTTTTAAAGATTAACAAATTTATTTATCACATAAATGTAAATGTAGTTAACTAGGTGCATACATCCTCAAAGGGATTTCAGTGCTGAACTCCCATTGGTTTCAGACGGAGGTAAGAGTCTAAATCTGGCCCCCAGTGGGACACCTGCCTAGAGCGGCCACTGTTGCAATAAATAAATTTGTTAGTTTTTAGCAGTGCCACCGGACTCCTTGTTTGTTTCACTGTTCACCTGTCTCCTTTCACTGCCCCCATCCCTGAAGTTTAGACCCTTTGCGGTCCTTATCTGTTCATGGGACTTCTGAGCCGCCTGTCCCCACGTTATCCCCCGTTCTCGCAGCTTGCTTTGATACGAGTGGGTTCCAAGGTTTGCAAGCGACCCGAGTTGTTTGTGTAACATAGCCGATTGTCCCACTCCTGCAGGTTCTGGCAGCGAGCAGCTACTGTTAATACTGGGGTCATTCCCTGCCAAACCTCCTGGGAATCAGTTGGCAGGAGATCAGAGGCAAGGTGCCGTCAGGTTGTGTGAGACAGGGGCAATTTGCTACTTGCTTGCTTCTACGTGTGGCAAAGCAGCATTGAGTGGGGTCCGGAGGCAGCCTGGCCTCTCATGCTGTTTGTTGCTGAGTGCAGAACAATAAGGGAAACATGCCAGGGCTGGGTTTATCAGCTCCCAACTGCACCGCACTTTCGCTGTATGAGCAAACAAAGGTGGCTTCTATCATGCCAGAGCTGGGGTTAGTAAGGCCAGATAAAAAGACAGGAAGGGGCAGAGTGTGGCAGGAATGGCCTGTGTGCACAGAGGACACTGGCCCAGACTCTCCTCTCCCTTACATGGGAGATAAATCCAGAGCCGTTCCTGATACTCACGGTACCCTGGTACTCTCGTACCTAGAACCCCATTCAACGCACCCTAGTACTCTAGTACCTAAAGCCCTATTCAATGTACCCGGGTACTCTAGTACATAGAACCCTACTCACGGTACCCTAGTACCTAGAACCCCACTCAGTACCCCAGTCCTCACTGTCTCTGAGCTGGGCAGTTAAAAAGGTACCTACCAACCGAGGGCTGGAAAGGACTTTGCTGCAGTGTAATCAAGTTCGACATATTACACTTCCCTGCATTTAATTTCCTCCCATTCTGTAAA
>ML686119.1:244708-349381 GCA_007922175.1 Pelusios castaneus
TCGACATATTACACTTCCCTGCATTTAATTTCCTCCCATTCTGTAAATTTCCCATCTTCAAAGTGTCTGACGAAGTGGGATTTTCTCCCACGAGAGCTCAAGCAATAAATAAATGTTAGTCTTTAAAAGTGCCACAGGACTCTGTTCTTATGCAATAGAACAACACAGCTACCCCGTTGAGTCTTATTTTAAGGCACTCTCTCCACCCTCACATATGACCGGCATCCCTTGCCTCGGACGTTCAATATCTTTGAATGGGAAGAGAGCATGGTGACTGACTGGCAATAACCCGAACAACCCCTATAGGATTATGATAAACTTTCTTGAATTAGAGTTAATACCGTTGAGCTCCATTGTATTAAAAAAATGCACCTGTGTACATGTTGTTTGGGCAGGGCATGTCTCCTCGCAGAGGAGGGGAATTCTGAAACTGCTACTTTATCAGCCCTTTGAAAGCATGCATCTACTGGTTCAAACTGGTTTCTCCAGGGACCATCATGCAAAGAAAAGGATTTTGGATAAATAGCCTGGCTTTAAAGTGGCTCAGGGCCTTTTTCGTGAGCCAGCAAATGGAGAGGACCCCTGGTCCACAGAAAGCACTAGTTCTTGGGGGAAGGGTGAGAAGGACTTGGACTACTGAGGCCCCAGGGAAGCAGAGGTTTGTTCTTGTGATGAACCTGTAATTACAAAGGAAACCCCGTGGGTGAGGTGTTGAAGGACGGCACCTGCCAAAGACTGTGTTGCAGTTGGGTTGATCTCTGGATAGCTTATTAGCATTCGGCGTGGGTTTTTATTGTGTTTAGTCTGTTCTCTCTGTAGTGCTTTTAAGGTGAGACTCAATTAGGCTTGCGTAAGTGCTGTGTGGGTAACTTAGATCTGTAGCAACTACACCTGTTAGCTGCGTCGAACGAGAAAGCTAACAGCTGTGCCTGGGCAGCCTGTCTGCGGGAATAACATGGTGAAGGCAGGGAACCGGGCAGGCTGGAAGGACCTCTGTCAGAAGGGAGAGCTATGTATAAAAGCAACAGCTTGAGAGCCAGAAACCTGAGAGCAGATGCCCTAGCTGGGCCACTGAGGGGAAACAGAGATGCAGTGGTGTAGCAATGGGGGCCAAGCCCCCGGGCTGCAGGGGGGCACCTGGCTGGGGGGGTTGCAAGGTATGGGGAGCACAAACAGGTGCTGGACACCCTTGCTACACCACAATTGTCCTGACCTGTTACAATCCCATTACAGATGAGCCCAACCTCACGCTTTGCATCCAAATATACTCAGATTTTGGGTCCAACTCAAGATTTCCCAACCCCTTTGCAAGCACAGGGCACAGTATACCGAGGCCAGCTAGATCACCTAATTGGACTATACAGGGCTGACACTCGTGTAGGGCTGCAGACTCACAGTCAAGGGTCACCGAAAATAGAATCAAATTACTGGCTGTCTGCTTGAAACTGCAAGCGGTAAAGGTGAGATTTGCCGACATGCTCAGAATCCAATGGGCTGAGCTCTTCAGAACACCTGGCCCATAGAGGCCAGCCTCTGCCCCGGGAGATACACAGAACATGCACTCTTTGCAAGACAGAAATGATCTTTACTAAGACCAAAGGGGCGATTTGCTGTGCCTTGATCCGCTGCATAAATACTTGCCAGGGATTTGCACCATCAGAAAGCCTCCCTCTCTTCTCCCTCACATCAGTTTCCCTGCAGGGTAACTACTCCGGATTTACACCAGGGCAAGGGAGATCAGAATCAAGTTGCTCGCCCATTCAGAGCCAGGCGGGTATTCTTGGCTCTCTCCTCCCTCCTGATGATGTTGGTTGCTTGAGATGCTGAGGTTTTGTTGTTTTTAATTGTCTGGTAGTGGCCGGGTTTTGGTCTTTTTTTGCTTTTTTATAAGAAAGTACTATCTACCCAACATTTATTGCAGTCTTTCCAAACTAAACGTTGCAGGGGCCAAAATATGCCTCCTAAATGAACGCTTCTGGGGGGCTATTTCCCAAGCCAGGACAGAGCGTCCCCAGGCCCTTCCTGCCAAATCTCCGCCTGACGCAGCTCTCAAGCCTTTGTGCAGACATTTATTGAGCCATTTGCTTCCAAGGAGATGTAATTATTACCAGGACTTTGCTTCACTTGCTGACAGAGGCTCACATCACACAACGCAGGCACGCGTGTCCCACCCACACATTGCACACATGCACGTCCCACATGTGCATACATGTCCTGTACATGCCGGTGTCACATGTTCACATGCTCCCCCACACATCGTGCACGGCTCTGCTTCTTATTGCACGTGCCACCCCACGTGTGCATTGCACTCACATGTGTCCCATGCATGTATCACTCCAACACCGCTTGTGGAGCATATCTGTGCTGGATGGGTCCTTCTGTGCTTTGGCACTTTTCTTTGGTTGATATTGGCCTCCATGTGCGTGAGGAATCTCTGGTATGATCCTCTCACTAGCAGAGGTGGCTTTTGGGATAGGCGGCCCCAAGCAGTAAGGGGCCCTTTGCCTACCCCAAAAGCCACGTCTGCCTCCCACCCTGCAGGACATGTGGTAGAGAGCCAGGGCCTGGGGCCCCCTGGGGGGGTTGGGGTCCCCTGGGAGGTTCAGGGCCCTCAGCAGAGCACCAGGGCCATGGGGGTGGGCTGTCGTGGAGACCTGGAGCCAACCATGGGAGGTTGTTTCGAGGCCTCCAGCAGGGTGCTGGGACCCCAGGGAGGGCCAGGACCAGCAGCGGGGAGCCTATAGGGAACCCCTCAATGGGCCTTCGCCTAGGGCCCCAGATAGCCTAAGGCTGCCTCTGCTCACTAGAGGCCCAGACTTTCCTGACCTGAAGTTCTGACTGGGAGGGACGAGATGCTGCCATTTCTGTGGAAAGACTTGATCCTAACAGATCACTTGCCTTATCTCCTTCCCCACTCCATATTCCTTTAACTCCTTCCTTCCCCTAGATTTCCCCACATGCCCATTCCCTTGGCAGCAGCACATTACAGCATGAATCTCTCTAGTCCCGCGCATTCTGCCCATATACACAGCTATAGCCTCCAGCCACGGCCTTTGCACACTAGATGCTGCACCACCGAAGTCCTACAGTGGTCACCCTGAGCAACTCCACAAAAGCCTGAGACTAGGCAGATCTGGGGAGAAGGAAGGGAAAACAGGGGAGAGCAGACTCCTCTCCAAAACATTTCTCCCTTCCCCCATTCTTCTGGTCCTGGTCTAAATGCAACAGTCTCCCCGCATGAGTGATAGGCAATTATTTTTTGTCAAGGTCCACAATTCTTCAAGGTGTAGTCAAGGTCCAGACACCACAGAAAAAGTGATATCTAGTAAAAGAAAAAGGATTTCAGGGTCTGGTCAAAAACATCTGGTAGTCTGGATCGACTCATAGTTGGCCCATGACAAACCGTGCTCTAGGAGTTCTTAAAAAAAAAATACAGAAGCTCTCCCTCCCAAGCCAACTTCTCCTCCAACTATGAAAGCAATGTTATAAGGATTCCAGACATATCTGCACATCTTGCCTGAGGGCGTGTGTTAGTGGCCACACCGGACATTTGTAACTCTACCTTAATGCTAGCTCAGATCTTGCTTCGCACGTCAAACGTTCTGTCTTTACACGTGCATGTGTTGCTGCTGGAACATGGCGATTCTTTTTATTGCTCTAGCACACAGATAAACCCTGTAAATGCCAGGATTGGAAAGCTCGTTCTGGAAATACCAGGGGAATTCTGAGGGAAACCTCAACGTCTGCTCCGAGTGCGGATATGTTGGCTGGGTTACAGAGACACATTCTGCTGCTGACCCCAACCAGCAGGGAGCTGGGGTTTTACTGCAACTTGCAAGGTCTGTTTTATGTCCGTGTCCCTTAGCAGAGCCACCAGCGTCCTGCTTTGCCTGGCAAAGGCATTGGATGCCGACTGGGTGAGGGATCACATATGCCAACTTTGAGGGACAAGCCCTGGTTTTTCAAGCAGAACACAAACTGTGTCCCTCCATAAAGCCCCCTTGACCAATGCCTTTTAGTGAGATTAGACAGGATCTCCTCACATGCCCTTATCTGGGGTAGGAATGTTGAAGTTCGCCCGCCCAGCTTTCCAGATCAGCCTACTCATGGAGTGCTGCCAAGGTGAGAGGGTCAAGGAAGACCCGTTCTTTCATTCTGCCTCACAGTCTTACTTATCTCAGCATCCCACAGTCTGTACCGTACTTCCTAGAGCTGGGCAGAGAACAGCACTTCCGTTTGGTGGAGGATTTTGATCCTGTTTGGAATGATGCCCCCCATATACAAAAGTCTCCCACAAATGGCATTCCCATTCTCCAGCAGGCTCTGCCAGGAGCCCTGGCTCTAGGGCAGGCCGCCATGGAGCAGGGGACCCTGGATGCCCAGGGAGTTCCCCCCGCCTTGGAGACAGCAGCTGTGATACAGCCAAGGGAGCTAGATGCCCTGGGAGCCCAGCCGTTGAGGGGTTCTGAGCCTGTGGCTGCCCATCAGCCTGCCAAGAAGCTGGGCTGGTGAATTGGCAGGGATTTTTCCCCCCTCACAGAAGCTTGATTCCCAGTGAGAGCCCAACCCCTTTGCCTGGTCTCCATCAGAATTTCACCAAAAATCAAACTGTCGCTGCAAAACACTTGGACTTCAACAAACCGGCCAATTCACACAAACATTTTTTGTCAAAAAGTTTCTCAACCAGGTCTTCTATTTCCCCACAGTCCCCAGAGTAATGCTATTCATTCCACTTCATACATGGGAAGCTGAGGCACCCAGCGTGTGTCTACACCGCACACTAAGCCCAGACCCTGACTCAAGATTGAGCCCAAGTCCTCCTCCCATCCACACACCAGTCAGTCTGACTCGGCTCAACAATCACTCGGATGTTACTGGTGGGGACTTGGGTGCCGCTGCAACTTGGATCAAGCTCTGTCAGTTTTCAGCATGGACACAGTTCAAACCACAGACCCAAGTCAGAAGATTGTGAGACCTGGGTTCAGCAACCCAGGATTACAGTAGAGTGTGGACACTCACGGGGACTTGGAAAAACCAGGTGCACAAGCCTTCATCCCACTGACCTAGGCTTGGTGTGTAGACATACCTTTAAAAATCCAGCATGTAGTTTCTAGGGGTATTTAGTTTCAGTCAATGGGAGGCAAAGAAACATGGTAGTCACCTCCAGGACAGACGGACGGACGGACGGACGGACACACACACACACACACACACACACACACACCCCCCTCCATGCTCAACACACACACACACACCCCTCCATGCTCAACACACACCCCTCCATGCTCAACAGTGGCTCTGCAGCAGCCTTCTCTCAGTTTCCCCCCTTGACACCTCAAAACTCAACAGCCGAGTCTGACTACATCAGTGCCTTGACCCTCTGGCTAAGTACTTAACAAATATTCACACTTTCTAGAGAGAAAGATCTCCTCAGTCCACACTTAAAAGAAAACACAAAGTATATG
This sequence comes from Pelusios castaneus, assembly GCA_007922175.1. Taxonomy (NCBI): domain Eukaryota; kingdom Metazoa; phylum Chordata; order Testudines; family Pelomedusidae; genus Pelusios; species Pelusios castaneus. Next base: position 250,174 of record ML686119.1, read on the forward strand.
CTCAACTCTCAAATTGAGCCCTGCCCCTCTTCCCATGGGGTCTGTCTTCTCTCTAACTCTGCAGCCCACCCTCTGGACTGAGCTTTCGGCCCTTCTCAACCTCCTTTCACTATCTCTCCTAAACCCTCTGGGTTGCTCCTGGCTTTTTTCCCCAAGAGGCCCTCTTAGGCCTCCTTACCTGGAGTCTCCCACAAGACTCTGCCTATCCCCTGCTCCCCTCTGGTTCCATACAGACTTCCTGAAGTGAAGCCACCATTTCCCTTTCATCCCAGGTGAGATAGGCTAGAGAGGCCTGATTGGATCACTTGACCTTCATTTTCCCCACCTGGGGTGGAGATCGGGCTGTGCCACAGATATGGCTGAGACCCATCTCCCTGTAAAAGGTCAGCCACTCTGCCTGGACCCTGACAAGGGCCAAAATAATTCCTTCAGTGACTTGTCCAAGGTCTGTAGCAAAATAAGGATTTGAATCCACACCTTCCCCAGGAATGTAGATGCTGAGCCATCCTTCTACTCAGACAGAGTGTAAAGGATTAAACTACAGATCCCAAACATCAAGCTCAGCCAGGTTCAAACCCTGCAGGACTCCTACAGAAGATGGGAGAGAAGAAGCCATCAGCTGCCAGGCAGATCTGCATGCTGGGCCCCGTATGTCCTTCCACCTGGCAGTATGAACACAGCTGCTCAGACACACTGTTTTGCAGGTGTGGCTGTTTGCTACCACCAAGGAATAGCCCAAGAGAAGCAACAGCCTCTGCTCTTATTCATCTTTCACCACTTTAATCCTGCTGCAAAGAGCAGAAGAATTTGCTGATGATGGAGCAGCTGTTGCAAGAAGGTGCCAGAGAGAGTCCAGGTTACCAGAGGTAACAAAGGCACAAGCAAATCAAACCCACATGCAACGGGGAAGTATGCATCTCATTAGGGCATTTTGTACCTGTATAACTTCCCGGGATACTTAAAGTGGGACATCTTTCTAGTGTAAACTGTTTCCAACATAGTTTTGTGTCCTGGGGGTTGAGGGATGTCATTATAAATGTGATAGAAACTGCTTCCTAAGTGGAGAGTCACAACCCCTGGGAAGGGGGGGGGGGGGGCAGGTGCTGCAACACGCTGAAAATGTTACAATTTAAAGCAAAGAAAATCTCAGTCCCCCACCAGCCATATACCCTCCTCTTTTAAGGTCAACTCCCTCCTGCCAACCTCCTGAAGCACCCACACAAATACATGACAGAGGCTTTGTGTTGCTCTCATTTTTTTCTGACTTTTATAGTAAATGTATATCAGGCTGGAAGCTACCTTGGAAGATCATCAAATGCAGCTTCCTGCACCCAGGCAGGACCGAGTGAACCTGGACCATCTCTGACAAGTGTTTGTCCAGCCTGTTCTTAAAAATCTCCAGTGATGGAGATTCCACAACAACCTTGGAAGCCTGTTCTGGAGCTCAACGACCCTTAAAATTAGACAGTTTCCCCTAATATCCAACATAAATTTCCCCTGTGGCAGATTAAGCCCAGTTTTTCTTCTTAACTTCCATGAACATGGAGAACAGTCTCTTTATAACAACCCGTAATGCACTTTAGAACTATTATCAGCACCCTCCTCTGTTCTTTTTCCTTAAGACCAAGCATGCCCAGTTTTATAAACCTTTCCTCATAGGTCAGTTTTTCTAAACCTGTTGTTCTCCTCTGGACTCTGCATTTTTGTCCACATCCTTTTTAAAATACTGCACCCAGAACTTGACACAGTACTCCAGATGGAGCCTCAGTCATGCTGAATAGAGCAGGACCTCCCACATCTTACATACATCACACTGGTTTAATACACCCCATAATAGCAGCCACGTCACATTGTTGACTCCTATTCAATTTTGTAATCCACTATAATCCCAGATCCTTTTAATAAGTACAGCCTAGCCGGCTATTCCCCTCTGTGTAATTGTGCATTTCATTTTTCCTTCTTAAGTGTAGTACTTTGCGTACGCCTTTATTGAATTCCATCTTGTTGATTTCAGACCACTTCTCCAATTTGTCAAGGTCGTTTTTAATTCTAATCCTGTCCTCTAAAATGTTTGTAATCCCACCCGCTTTGCTGTCACCTGCACATTTTATAACCACACTCCCCACTCCATCATCCAAATTATTAATGAAAATATTGACTAGCACCAGATCCAGGGCTGACCCTACAGGCCCACTCTAGATACATCCTTCCAGTTGTACGGTGAACCATTCATAGCTACTCTTTAAGTATGGTCTTTAAACATAGAATCATTGAATAGTAGGGTGGAGGGGACCTCAAGAGTTATCTAGTTCAACCCCCTGTTCAAAGTTGGGCCAACCATGATTAAATCATCCCAGCCAGGATTTTGTCAAGCTGGGTCTTAAAAACCTCTAAGGATGGAGATTCCATCACCTACCTAGGTAACCCATCAGTGCGCTCACCCTAAAATAGTTTCATTTAGACTACATTTCCTTAGGCTATGTACACACGAGCACTTTATTGCGTGGTAAGGCTCCTTACCACGCAATAAAGCTAGTAGAGTACACACAATCAATTTCCCTGCTGTGCTGCAACACCCTCTTGCCGCGCAACAGTTAAACCACTGAAAACGAGAGTGGTAGGATTACCACGGAACAGTAATGCTCGTGTGTTCTCATTTTGCACAATAGACAGCCTCCGGAAATGTCCCAGAGTACCAATCGAGGCCACTCGGGGACATTGGAGCTGTCAAATATGTCAATTTCACTGCTCTAGCTGAGCAGTGAAATTGACATATATGTCAATTTCACTGCTTTAGCAAAGCAGTGAAATTGAGTATTATGGGAGCTGCCAGGTTTGGCAGCTCCCCTGGACTGAGCTAGGGGGCTGACCCGAACCGGCTGTCCACGCCGGTTCGGGCCAGCCCCCTAGCTCAGCCCCGGGGCTTCGGGTGGAGGCAGGGACAGGCGCCGCAGCTTCCGCTGCCACCCAAAGCCCTGCAGCCTCCTAGCTCAGCTCCCGGGCTTCGAACTGGAGCTGGCCCCCCAGCTCAGTCCAGGGGTTCAGGTGGCAGCAGGCGCTGCGGCACTTAAGCGCTGGAGCGCCTGCCGGCACCCGAAGCCCGGGAGCTGAGCTGGGGGGCTGGCTCGAATCAGAGCCAGTTTGGGCCAGCCCCCAGCTCAGCCTCGGGGCTTTGGATGACAGCGGGGGCTGGCAACGCAGCCCCCCGCCGCCACCGGGAGCCCTGCAGCTGGGCTAGGGGGTGGCTGTGGGCAGAGCATGGTGGGACAGGTGCCCACCATGCACTGCTCTTCTTTCGCAAAGGAGCATTCACACGGTGAATTTATAGCGCTTTATATTTATAGCGCTTTCCTTGTCCCGCAATAACTTATTGCAGGACAAGTTTCTCGTGTGTACATAGCCTTAGTTTGCTTATGAGAATGTCATGTGGGACTATGTCAAAAGCTGTACTAAAATCAAGATTTCTCACATCTATTGTCTCCCCCCATCCACTAGGCCAGAAGCCCTGTCAAACAAAGAAATTAAGCAGATTTGGCATAATTTGTTCTTGACCAATCCATGCTGGCTATTCCTTATACCCCCATTCTCTTCGAGGTGCTTACAAACTGATTGTTTAGTCATTTGTTCCAGCATCTTTCCATCTATAAAAGTTAGGCTGACTGGTCTATAGTTCCCTGTATCCCCTTTTCTCTCCTTTGTAATGATGGGTGCTCTGTTTGTCCTTCTCCAGTCCTCTGGGACCTCACCTTCCTCCATGAGTTCTTAGAGACAATTGCTAATGGTTCTGAGATTGTAAAAGATTCATTGTCAAAGTTCAGGGTGCCCTGAGCTCCCTTCCATAGTTCAGCAAGTGCACCCACTGCAGGCTCCTAACTCCTCAACTGTCAGCTCTCTCGGGCGGAGATGTGCATCTCTCCCCCTCCTGACTGGGGTTTTTCCAGCTGACACAGTTCCCTGCCTACACCACGAATTTTGCAGCAAGTCAGACTGTCTAAGCAGCCGGCATTGACCTCTTGGAGGCTAGAAACAGCATCACTGCCCACAGTTAAGCAACCACGCAGCACTTTTCCAAGCACATTTATTCTTAAGGTAAAAGAGTTACAGAAAAAACATATTGAAACCAATAAGTTACAGTTGGGGTGAATGTGCTGAGATCGCCCCAACTCCAACAAGGGATCTGGCTGCTGAGCAGCCCTTCAAACTCCACCCAGGGTGTTTCCCATATTTACCAACTCATAATACGTTTTGCTCAGGACAAGAACCCCGTGAACCTGTGAATCACTGCTTTCTGTAGTTTAGGGCTTCACGCTCCAGTGACATGGATAGATACTCAGCCAGACACCAGACCCCTGCTCAAGACGAAGCTTCAAAAGGCTGGGTTTTTGCATAACCGGAGTAGGGGAGGGTATATTGTTTAAAAGAATCCTTTAAAGACTCCTTACACTTCCCTTCCCAGGATTTATATTAGTGATGTCTCTCCCCTAGAGACATTAACTGACATTACTGATCCCACAGTAACATGTGCATTTTTAACAGCACAAACTGCTTTAGATTCTTAAATGGAACAAGGTGTCACTTCACCTACTAAGGTTTGTCCAGGATATTGTAGGAATTTACCTCATCTGTCAGAGTCATGGACATTTTTGAGTTTGAATAAAGGGTCACCAACACTGATTTGGAAATGTCCAAGATGTGCGGCAAAGCCCAGCATAGAAGAGGCAAATGTAGATTGACAGCCCAAAGGGTTCGGGTTCCTGACCTGTCTGAATCAAATCAGTTTTCACGAGGCAGCTCTCCTTTCTGTTCCAAATACACCCACTATGGGACTCTTCCAGCCACTGCCTCTAACTGCTTTGTTATTGCTAAAAAGACACAGGACAATGAAGGCAGCTCCTAAGGCAAAGACTGGCTCATGTCAATAAATCTTCCCTTTCTCTTGCTCAGTCATTGGCGAGGCCTGTCTGTTGTCTCAGGAACTCGTCTGTCTGCTCAGCACAAAAGGGAGAACAATTGGGGGGTTGAGTAACATCCGAAGTATTTGGAGGAGAGAACAATAAAAAGGGGAAAAAGGCCAATTAGAACTGGGTGGAGAGTGGGGCAATGGGAGGTGGCTCTATTGTAGATGTGCACTCAGCATCCACGGCTATTCAGCCTTTGTTTACTTAGTGCAGGCGTCAGTTGGCTTTGCTTGGCCTCCTTTTGGAGCCCTGCTGGGAAGGGCTGAGCGTCTCTTCCCCTCCTTTTGTGCAGAGGTTGTTTAGAGGGAGAATGAGGCTGGATGGAGGGGAAGTCATGGTTTGGAGAAAGACTAAGCTGGCCCTGCCAGTGGGTTTGGGGTCAGGAAGGAATTTTCCCCAGGTCAGATTGACAGGGGCTTGCTGGGTTTTTCACCTTGTTCCTGGGGCACAGGCCACTGCAAGGACCATCTGGGCACTGGAGGCAGCTTGATTTCTCTTGTTCTCTGCCTGTGGCACACAATAGCTTAATCTCCCACGGGCTGTAACACTTCCATCTCGTTCTGGTTGTTAGGCGCAATGTGCGGGTATTGGCTTCTATTGGTGGCCAACAGAGGAGGTCAGACTGGATGCGCTGGGGGCCCCTTCTGACCTTGAACTCTCTGATATCTGGCTCTGAGCGGGTGTAGGGCTTGCACAATTCATTTGAATATTGCCCCGAACTTGAGTCCCGTCCACACACAAAGCCCATTGACTCAAGTGTGAAATTAACTGGGGTCGCCAGCCTGTCAGGGGCACGAGCTAATGCTCGAGTTAGTCCAACTTAACAACTGCTAACATGACCACTCTGCAATGTGGACGCAGGCCAGCCCCCCTCACTCGCTCTAGTCCTCCAATGCCTTCCCACAATTCCCGCCGGGTGCTCAGAAAGGATAGACAAGTTCTCCCACCATTCCCTGGGAAAGAATTCCATACCACCCGATGTTTCCAGTAGCTAAATCAGGGTAGGTTCTGCCCCTATGGGGTAGAGGGAATGGAGTGCCAGGCATCATGGGATGGGGCTGGGAGGTCTCAGTGACAGCAATCCAAGGCAGAGGCAGAGTCTTTGGTCTATGTTTGCTAGCATTGCCCCGGTTCACTGCCTGGATGCAGAACACGGTGGGGAGCTCTGTTCACAATAAATGAAGTTGCAATGGTGCTTGGCAAGGCTGCTGCGTTACTGCAGGCCCTTCGGTGTGTGGCCACAAGGAGTGAAATGCTAGCTCCATTGAAGGTAATGGAAGTTTATGTATTGGCTTCAATAAGGTTTGGATTGCACCCAGGGATACAAGTGTGGCAGGAGTTGGGAATGCCACATTCTCTGGTATAGACCAGCCTGACTTTGCCGGAAATGCCCCCCCTGCTGTATAAGTTGGACAAACAGGACAGTCTCTGCACAAAAGAATAAATGGACACAAATCTGACATCAGAAATCACAATATTCAAAAACCAAATGGGGAACACTTCAGTCTCCCTGCTCACTCCACTGACGACTCATCATTAGTGGTACTCAGACAAATGAATAACAGATCGCAGCTTCAGAATTGGAACTTATATATAAATTCAACTCCGTTGCCTCAGGGTTAAACATGGACTGTGGATTTTTTTCTCATTACAACAGGTGATTTGACCTCACCTTCCTCTATATGCTGTGCCCCAGTGTTTGAATCCCAGTTCCCAACACCTATTCTCATTTGCTGTTACAGCCTTACCTAATCCTGTCATACATTTCCCTGCATTTAATTTCCTCCCATTCTGTAAGTTTCCCATCTTCAAAGCATCTGACGAAGTGGGATTTTCTCCCACGAAAGCTCATGCGATAAATAAATCTGTTAGTCTTTAAAAGTGCCACAGGACTCTGTTGTCTTTCTACAATAGACTAACACGGCTCCCCCTTTGGAATTTCAGACACAGGCAGATGTGACCAATCTGCTCACTGATGCTCCAGTCATGTTTTCAGGGTCTTTCCCCCACAGCCACAAGGGCTAGGAATAGAATTCAGCTGAGATCGTGAGGCTGTCTCGTGACTCCAGGACTCAGGGCTTTAGGCATGTGCCTGGGCTCTAATCCTGCACTGGGCTTCCCTGCCTTCCTGCAGCATGGCTCACACCACCCCATGTCCCAGATCCACCAGTCATCCCATAGCATGCGCCTTGGTGCCAGTCCGTAGAGAGGTGTGCATAGCTTCCCCCCCACACGCCAATTTCAAGTCCTGCAGCCAGGAAGCTGAGTATGTCTTACGCAGCTCACGTCTCACCCCTCCCAGCCAAGTTACGGTATGACCTATCTGTCCCACACATGATTGATTAAAAGCAGATGAGCATCACCACTAGCAGGTGGGAGGGAGATAAACAAAGCGTAACGGACAGAGCCTTGGGCTGGGTCTCAGCAGACATTGATTCTGTGCCTGTGATCTGGCTGGCAGATCAATTCCCCCCATGCCTCGGTTTCCCCATGTGTAAAATCGGCATAAAGATCCTGATCTCCTTAGTAAAGGCTCCATTTCTGAAGATGGCTATACAAGAGCTCCAGACTATTAAATAAAAGAATTGACAAAAACGGGAGAGAAAAGCAGCATAAGATGTAGGTCTCATGCTGGCATTTGCTCCGGCTGCTAGGTAGCGAAGGAGCTGTGTGGAGACCAGAAACAGCTCAATGTCCCACGCTAACATCTCAAAATCCAGAGCTAAACTCCTGTAGGGAAAGGAGCCATCGGAGGGCTAAGCAGGGGGGCTGCTGGTCTTTGCGTGTTCACAGCGGAGTGCCTGCCAGATAGCTGACAGCCCGCGGTTCCACATTCAAAGCCAGGTTTGTTGTCCTACTTAAGTTCACCACAGGAAACCCACAGCCACTTTCCCCATGTTAGCTGCGAAGCTTTCCAGCATTACCACTGAGCTCTGCCAAGACCCCTTCTGCTATTCAACTTCTGGATCCACACATGGCCTCACCCATGCACTTGTCATTCCAGGGTTGGCGCTTCTCAGCAGCAGCAGTTGCCATTTCCATCAGACTGTATAGTTAGTTGGAGGTCCGGAATGAAAAAAAAGCCACCATGAAAACATCTAACTCATTTTGCTGCTATAGACCTGGCCTGTGTCAAGATCTTAACCTAAATCCTAACAGAGAAAAGGCATGACACTTCCCCCAACTTAGCCACTTTGCGCAGAGAGACTCTTCTCGAAGTGAACTACTCTCTTTATTCAATGGACAGCTGCAGTGTGAGTTTCTTCCTATGGTGCATCAATGCACTGGAGGGGAAAGAGGAATTCATTTCTCCAGACTCACTCAGTAGGCACCGGAAGTATTTTTTAATGCCGGCTGTGTTGGGTGATACAGGGACTTATGCAACTGGAAATGGACTGAAACTGTCATCGCGTTTGGCAAAGATTGTCAGGAGCTGGAACAGAGAGCTGGAAGAGGAGGCGATCCATTATTCTGACTAGGGCGAGTCAAAAAATTTCCACTGAGACTAACAGAGGTCGTTTTGATTTTTGAAACCAAGGCAACGAACTCGGGGGAATGTAAGGAGCAGCAAAAGGGCTTTTTGTTACCCATCTTGGAAGGTATATATGAATGGCGGATCTCTAGCCAGGTGGGTTGGGGACATTGAGAAGTAATTAGGTGAGAAAACCACTGAACCCAGAGATGGAGGTATGTTTTGTCTCTTTAGGGACAGCAGACCTGGTATTTCTGTTGGGGTCCTGATGGGCTGGATGGCTAGATTAGGACTGGCAGAATCCTAAGGAGTTTGTTTGACTTGCCTACACAGCGAGATGGTAAGGAGTTCCCACACAGCAAAGCATCAAGATATCCCTCTTTTACTAAGGCAGAATGATGATAGGATGGCTTATGTCTCTGGACACCCTCAGAAAGCTGGAAAACCATATGTTTGAAGTCTCGCCTTGAAAGGACCCGAGAAGAGATCATCTCCCACCGAAGACCTGAGCAGGGAATACAGGATGAAAGCAATCATTCAGCAGAACAGGTGGTGCAGTAAGCAATGTGCTGGAGGAAAACTCTCCAGGTCCCACTGTCAAATCAGTCTGATGCAAGAAGGAAGCAATGGTGTATAACTGGTGGGGAACCCGCCTGGAACAGACAGGAAGAAAGGGCAGTGATTTAAAGACAGAACAACTGGAGTGGGCGTCAGTTGTGATGTCCAGAGGAGAAAAGGCATCAAATATACCTCAACCCTCCATTCTAGTACCAGTGCAATGCATCAGACCAGTTCTCCTGGGGTCTGATGGAATTATCCTGTCTGCAGCTAGCCTTCTGCCATCTTGACACAGACAGTGGATGGGTGAGGGGTCACAGATGGGGGTCATGGGCCAGGTTAAAGCCCAAGCTGGGGAAGTTCCTATGACAAAAAGAATTAATTGGAAAAGAACACCTTGCAGGGTCATTCTGCCAGGTGTGCCGGGCAGGCGGCGTGGGAGGGACTTGAAGGGTTAATGCAAATATTTCCTGAATCTATGCACCAAGCGCTAATGGTTTCTGGCAAACATCTCTGGCTCCGCAGTCAGCTGCAGGCTATCGTGGCCAGCACGCCAGACTGGATCTCCTCAGGGCGGTGCTGGAGGGGGGAATAATGGCACTGGAGTGGAATTCCTTTTTCCACTGGGTGCACATTGTTAATAGATGACCTTGTTCTGTCCCGGGCACAATGCCCTCCAGATACGGGGAAGAAAGCAACCCATGGGACACAGCTCTGTGCCACAACCATAAATTGTTATCCAACCCCCACAGCCGTCTTTCTTCACGGCTATCTTCGTTGGCTTCTGGTCAACCATTTTATAAAGCAACGGAGGCTGCCGGTCCAGTCAAGAGGCACAATTACCTGGGCTCCTCATGGCTTCTTTGTGAAAACACTCACACACTTGGACAATCACTGGCCCGCACGCAGAGCTCCGTTATCATAGACTCATGCCTGTCTCTGTAGCATTACTCCTGATTTACACCAGGGTGAGCGAAAGGAGAATCAGGTCCGGTTCAGTAACTCCTGATTTACCCTGGTGTAAACATAAAGACCATCTGGCCCACTCTTTAGCACCAGTTCTTCCATTGACTCTCCTATGCTCTTTTCCTTGACATTTTTAAATGACTGGGCACATTTGCAGGCAAACAAAATCTTGGTGACTCAATAAAAATACATCCGCCCGTTCCTTGTTACTACAGACCCTCCGGCAGTGTCATTCCTACCAGTTGCTATGGCAGAACTGGAATGACCCCAGAGATGTTTCTCCCTTTATAAAGCAAATTGTGGTGTGTGGACATGAACCACAGTAACCAGATTTGGCATCATGGATAGAAGCTGTTGATACTTGGAGAGGAGAAAAGGCAGCGAAACCCAACAGAATCAAAGAGCCTGTTTCCTTGCTAATACCTCTGGGGTTGTTAAAGCGCTGAAGACAACCTGCGCTCAGGGATCAGCCTTGTCCAGAAATAGAGCAACCTTCACGTTCTTGTAGGAGGCAGTAGCATCAGTAACTGCAGAAAAAGCCATTGGAATGCGAGGGCGGCACGCATCACTAATAATGAATTGTTCCATTGTGATAGGCAATGGGGGAGGCTCGTTAATTGCAGAGTGTTTTCAATCTGGGGGGTTTATCCTGGCAGAGGGTGCCCAGTGCCCTCCCAAATTTGGAAGTTATGCAAACCTTTTGTCCCTAATTACAGGCCAAATCCTGAGGACCGAACGCAAGTTTTTGCTTTTTTTAATTCAGTCCTGATGGAGGCCAGTGGGAGGATGAGCCAATGAGTGGCTGTGGTCTGAGTCTGTGCCGCCTTTGCTCACATTGAAGAGGGTTGCCCCATTCACTTCAGTGGGGTAAAATGGGGCAGAGCCAGGGCCCCTGACTTGTGCCCAGTGTGAGGGAAAGACCCAAGTGAAAGCCTGTGAGAAAGGCACCTGCGCCCACACGCAGCCACACCGGCTGGGGCCCATTTGGTACCCGCTCCCTGTGCCTTGATGAACAAAGAGCAGACAGAGCTCTGCTCCAAAGAGCTTCGCTCCGAGCAGGGATACTACAGAGCTGAACCATCCCATGAGCAGCCAGGGATGGGACTGCGATTCAGGCAGCACCCTCTGCTCCCCACAGGAGAAGCAATGTGTCGTTCCCCTGTATCGGTATACATGGCTCTGTCCCACCACCAGCTCAGCTTTGCCGGGTATCCCGGTGTGCGGCTAGGATATAGGGAGACGTTGTGTGGAGCGGGCCTGCAGGGACTCAAGGATGGAGCAAGTTCCAGAGGGGGAGCCGTGTTAGTCTAGTTCAGCAAAACAAACAAGGAGTCCGGTGGCACTTTTAAAGACTAACACATTTATTTATTGCACGAGCTTTCGTGGGAGAAAATCCCACTTCTTCAAAGCTTCTGACAAAGTGGGATTTTCTCCGACGAAAGCTCATGTGATAAATAAATGTGTTAGTCTTTAAAAGTGCCACCAGACTCCTTGTTTGTTTTGCTGAGCTAGACTAACGCAGCTACCCCTTTCGTACCTGTATATGGTTGTTGATGAATAACTGCCTTATGCAAATACAGATAATTACCAATGTGTGCATAAGAAATGGGAGATGTTACTTTAAAGCTAAATACAGGCAATACAGACAGACAGACAAAGCAAAATTAATATAGAGGTTGTCTAATAAGAACCGAGCTGACTCATCACCCCAGAATTCACCTCGCTTGCACCCAAGCTCTCTGAGGTTCAGATGAGTTAGGCGAGGCCTTGTTCTCACCTTTGCATCTCCTGATTTCACAATGAAAGGGAAGCAACAAAACAGAGATGAAGTTAGCCCTGAGAGGAAAGGAGAAGGAACAAAATGCTCCCAAAAAGCATGTGCATGTGAGATGCCTAGAGCTAAGAGCTTTGGATACTTTGGGGGAAAAAAGACCAGGCGGGAGGAAGGAGGGCCTAGTGGTTAAGGCACTAGCTTCAGGCTCAGTTCCCTGCTTGTGGCCTTGGGCAGGTCATTTAGTTTGTTTGTGCCTCAGTTTCCCCCTTTGTAGAACGGGAATTTGGCTACACAGCAGAGCATGATGATAAATACATTGAGGATTGCAAGGTGCTCAGATACAATGGTGATGGGACTGGATACGTCCCAAAAGCAGACCAAACTGAAGTAGACCTGAGCCAGAGATTGGCGACAGACCACATAGACATCCCCGTGCTAGACAGAGCCAGTACCAGCAGCAGTGGAAGCTGTAGAAGTTCCTCCAGGAGCCTGGATCCATACCCGAGGGGCCAGCTGCCCCAGCTTCCCTGCTCTGTTTTTGGAGCCCAAAGCTAGTTCAGGTAGGACAACACAGGCTTCTGAGAGCCTGTTCCCAGTACAATCAGGCCACTTTTATCCCCAAAATGGATCTGCAGGACCCACATTTGAAAGTCTCAGTCACAGATCCTGGACCAAGCCCATGCAGTGTGGCTTGATTCCCTCCTTCCTACTCCAGGGTGATGCAGAGAGAATTGAAATCAATGGAGTTCACCATGACATCAACACACCATCGCAGGGGCCACAGCTCCTCTGCCTCACCCACCTGGTGGTCTGTAGAGTTCCAGTCCCCCTGGCTGAGACTATCCAGACACAAAGGAACAAAACTTCTCCCTCCTTTCCAGGCTCAGTCCTCCACAAGCTCAATCCCCCTCGCCCAGACACTGGAGAGTTTTCCTTCGCTCTGCTACAGAGAACTGCTTCCGAGGGCTTTCTCCCAGGAGGTCCAGCTCTTCCCCAGCCAGTGAACCTCAGGGCTTCTTCCCTGGAGTCTTTCTTCTCCCAGGCATATTCTAGGAGCCTTCTTCAACCCAGCTGCCCTCTCCCTTTTAGGTAAGTACCAGGGTACAAATTTCCTTTCCCAGATAGCAGAAACTTCCACATACCTCTCTTCTTGGCATCTTCCCCCTGGTGCCCTGCAGTCCTCCAGTCCAGTTCCCCCAGCTTGTCTAATTCTTAATTAGCTATCTGCTCTCCACGTGCTGCAGAATGGGCTCTCTGGTTCCCCTAAACCCTATTATTGCCCATCTGGGGTTCATATACGCCTCATACACCAACATCAAAGAGAGCTGGCCATTTCTGCTTCTGACTCAGCTGCCTTTAGGGTGAGTTCCTTACCATATCTTGAGGAAGCTGTGGCCTGGGAGGTTCCCAGGCTGGTTTCTAATTCAAAGAAGCCCTGGAGAGCACCCAGCTATCTAGATTATGTGTGAGCTGTCATGCTAGTTCCTTATGGACCCCTTGCTGCAGGGAGAGATGGGCTAGAATGCAGATTCCCTGCAAAATCTCATTCAAGAAGCATCTAGTGTTGCACCCAGCGCCCTGGCTGTCCATGGAGGAGAGTTTTCTGCCCCGGTGGAGTAGCTCCTGCACATTATTACAGCTGGCCCTTGTGATTCTTGCAATGGAGAAGAAAGGAATCCACACCTGACTGTCCCCCAGCTGGAATTCATTCATGATAGATCTTGCACTGTGCAAAATGAGGCCCACACGTGAACAGCAGAGAGCCCATACTGACATTGACTTTGATTCATATAGCACCTTACATTCCAGAGGGTCCCTTAGCATAGCTCAGGGCAGGTGGAAAGTGCAATGCTCAAAGAGGGCTGAAATGCAAGTAGGGGAAGTGGAAGCTCTCCCCAAAAGTGCCAGAACAATGTTCTGGAGCATTCTGGCATGACTCAAGCACTGCCCCAGGGTCAATTTAACCACCACTAAACTGTGGCCACCTCTGGGGTGAAACATGGTTGCTGCTCAGAAGCTCTCAGCAACATTGCTTGGCTGTTCAGGACAGGAGCTTTAGGGAGTTGCTTGCCAATGTGACCAAATCTGGCAAAACATCCTTTCTGCTCCCACCCACCTCCCACTCGTCTCTTGCCCAGCCCTCCTTTATGAAAGCCAGATCTCCACTCTGCCCTACTTGCCTGTGATAGCCCCGCTGAGCAGTTCCGGAGCCTGATCCGAAGTCAGTGAAAAGACTCCTGTTGATCTCGCTGGGCTTTGGATCAGGCCCTGCAAGCTGGACGCACAGAGCTGGGGGAAATGAAGGCAAGACTGGGAAGCAAACCATTCCAAGAGGGATGGTCAGATCCAGGCGCTGGGGTGAACCTGACACTTCACACTGCCTGCAATATCTGACTAAATGAGCCTGGTGCTGAGTTACTGTCTGGGGAACCGTGCATGGCACCTGTTTTCAATTAAGTCCTCCCACGCTAATGAGACCTGAATGCAGAACAGGTCAAGGGAAATGAAGAGAGACTGAGTGGCAAAGACTTTGTAGTGCCATGTGCCCTGCTGATTCTCTACCGAGAAAAACAAAGCTTCTTCCCTGGAGCTCAGGGTGGCAGGCCGGGAAGGAATTTAATAGGAGATGTGAATCAGGGTGACAAGCTCGGGGATCCATATTGAACCCAGCCTACAGAGCACTCCCACATGGAAATGAGGAGTCCACATGAGCCACTGTAGCACACTGGGAGCTGATGTTCATTTTGTTTCCGCCAACTCCGAAGTCCTTTCCAGAGTCACCGTCTCATGAACTCCATCTTGGCACAGCTCACCCCTCCTGCTCACATTCTGCTCCAGCTGCAGAGTGCACCACAGTGCTACATTGCTGATCCTATTTAGGCACACTGAAACCAAGAGGAGTTAGATGCCTAAATACCTTTGAGAATATGGGCCTAGGGGCTTGTACACACAGGGAAATTGACTAGCAGAGCTCTTCTGCCAGAGTGACTTTTATTTTAGAACAGTGCCCCTGCAGGGAAGTTTTTCCAAAATAGCTATGTCGGTCAATTTCCCCTGTGTAGGCAAGGCCTTAGCAGTTGCTTGAATTTCCTCAGGAAGGTTTCATATTCCTGGATCTTTTGGTATGTCCGTTCATCCTCAAGCCACATAATATAAGAGGAGAAGAATTTCTGCACGTACACAGAACCCTTCATCCAAGGATCTAAGTCAAAATTATAGCCCCAAACATTCCAGTATATTACATCTCCATAATTCCTGGGCTGCTCAAGGGTCCAGACATCAAAGGGAGTGTGGATTTTCCCTTCAGCCGTACTGCCCAGCAGGGCTTCAGAGGGAGCCAGAATGCTTCAAAGGTGATAGTGGCAGGACAGAGTGATGGGAAACAGCAGGAGTCTCCAAGGGTATGTCTACACAGCACTGAAACACCTGCAGCTGGCCCATGTTAGCTGAATTGGGCTTGGGTTGCATGGCTGTAAAACTGGCACGTGAGCTCTCTGTGGGTGGAGGAGGCCCCAGAGCACAGGCACCAGCCCGAATCTGAACATCTACACTGCAATTTTACAGCCCCACAGCCTGAACCATGCGAGCTCAGGGCCAGCAGTGGGTATTTCACTGATGTGTAGACGTACCCCAGATGGCACAAGAAGCCTGTTTGAATCCTTGCCCACCCCAACTAGCCTCTTTTTGGCACATTTCAGGGGTGCTCCCAGCTTTGTGTAAGGACAATGGAAAGCAAGGCGTAGGGAGAGCTACTGAAAGAACTGACAGGAGAGTGCAGGGAGGCACTCTGCAACTTCTTGAGATCTCCTGAGCCACAGGCTGGGCAGTGAAACTTCGCAGTGATGTTCTGACCTAGCAGGCTAAGTTCATGGTAGGTGCCTGCAGAGTTGAGGTGAGATCTGAGATCTCACAGCCTATTTCACAGGAATCAGGGTTCAACCTTGTTCAGACAGTGAGAACAGAAGATGCTGTTGAATCTAATTTCTAGTTCACACAGCTAGGTGTTTCTTCTAGTCTACAATATTTTACTAAGGACCATCTCTTTTATGGAAGATGTGGAGTCCGAATTTTTGCCCAAAGAGACGGAGTAAAAATGTTATAACAAAGCAATAGCTTATCAATAGGTTTCTAATAGAGTTTTCACTTCATGTTTTACAGATGGGGAAACTGAGGCATGGAACAGGAAAGTAACATGCCCAAGGTCACCCAGCAGGCCAGTGGCATAGCCAGGAATAGAATTCAAGTCTCCCAAATTCCTCTCCAGTGACCTCCCCATTAGACTACACTGCCTTCCCAGCGAGCTATGTGAGGATGCCCAGGCTTGGGCCAGAGGAACACTTCTTCAAGTGGGTTAACTCTCTGCGAAGCATCTTTGTGATGCTCTGTGGGATGCTAAGCGAAACACCTTCGCATGGCCTGGCAGGTCAGCCTGACCTGTGTGCAGAGAATTATTGGGATGTGTTTTACTCTAACGGATGTCATACGGTACAGCTTGTGTCGTGGCACGTTCTCACCCCATCATCAATAAATCAAGACCTCCAGCTTTCATGTTTTTGTCACTAATAAATCCTACATTGTGTATGAGACATGAAAGAGAAACAATGCACTCTCCCAGCAGTAGCTGACAGACACGTCCTCCAGCAGGACTGGGCATGCAAGCACATCAACAGAACCAAGAATAGCTCCCCCAGCTTCCTCACAACTAGAGCTGGCTGAAAACCAGAACTTCCATCCAGAAGAACGTGCCCAGATTTTGAATGGTTCCATCCCAAATCGGGACATAAATCTGACATCTTTTATGGTTTGAAATCTGTTGATGAAAAATATTGTATCAGAGCTAGGGCCTGTTACTTGTTGTCCATAAATCTCGTGCCTTCTCCAAAAATATTTCATTAAGATCTTGTGGAAACGTAAGAACATAGGATGGGAAGGGATCTTCTGGGTCCTGAGTCGAGTCCCCTGCCAGCACAGGCAACCTCATCATATCATCTAATTCATAAAGTTATCAAACTCTGAAAACCACTCAGCTTGTTTACCCTCACTACACCTACTGGGAGGCTGTTCCTCAACCTTCCTCCTCTAATGGTTAGAAACCTTCTAATCTCCAGCCTAAATTTGCTCCCGGCCAGTTTATCCCCATCCATTCTTGTGGCAACATAGACTCATTGACTTTACATCCTGAAGGGACCATCATGATCACCTAGTCTGACCTCCTGCATATTGCAGGCCACAAAACTTCACTCACCCACTCCTCCAACAGGCCCATAACTTCTGGCTGAGTCACTGAAATCTTCAAATCTCAATTTAAAGACATCAGATTACAGCAAATCCATCTTTTACTCTAGTTCCAACCAGCAAGTGACCCAGGCCTTGTGCTGCAGAGGAAAAAACTCCAGTCTCTGCTAATCTGATCTGGAGAAAATTCCTTCCTGACCCCCCAATACAGTGATCAGTTAGACTTGGAGCATGTGGATGAGATCCACCAGGCAGGCAGTTGGGCGAGAATTATCTGCTGTAACTCATAGTCTTTCCCTCTAGTGTCCTGTTTCCGGCCACTGGAGATATTTGCTACTAGCCGTCATGGATGCGCCACATGCGATTGTAAGCAATCTTGTTATCCCCTCCATAAACTTACCAAGCACAGCTGTGAAACACTGTCCTTTAGCCGACCCAGTTCTTCTCCCTCCCTGGTGTTCCATTTCAAAGTTTGTATTATAATCGCTTTTGACAAAACCGATCCATTCCTATTGTGCATTCAATCCAGGGTGCCCTGGTCCTTCCTCTCAACCGAGCACTGCAAAGTGAATCCCTATTAAACATTGGTGCTGAACCGTGTTTGCTGTTAGCAAACTTTTCCCCCTAACTCTCCGGCTCAGACAGACTTTTTCCTCAACCAGACACATTTCCTTCCTCATTCTCTCCCCGGTGGGTTCCCTTTGTGGTGGGCACAAGCGATACTGTGCCCAGGGCTCACATTCCCTTTGAAGGAGGGAGAATGTTGTCAATTAGCTGCGGTGGGGGGACATTCTTTGCTAGAAACTATTTGGTATCCTCCAGGGTCTCTTCTTAGTGGGACCTGCGGCTGTTCTCAAAGAGAAACGGCAAGTTCCAGGAGCAGCTCCTAACCTTACAGGTGTGCATGACTCACTCCCCTCTTCCTGGGGAGGGTGGGGGGTGATTTTCACTTCAAAATCCCTCTGCTCTTCAAGGAGGGTGTGGGCAGCTACTGGAAGGATTTCAAGCAAGAAGAAAGTGGGGGAAGACTTGGAAACACCTCAGGAAACCTGCTTCTCTGGGCAAGGAACCCAAAGAGAGTTTGCTCTGTAAGGGCCCAGCCTGGCAGACTTGGGTCCCCTGCTGCACTCAGCAGGTTTGATCCCCGGAACAAGCAGGGCTTTCCTAGACCACGCACTGGTGCCTTGCTGGAATTCAGCATCAGTGTCCCAACCTGGTGTTTAACAGTGAGTGCCGCTGCTCCCTATAACAGCAGCTCAGGTGAACCTGCAGAGTGGAGCTCACCGCTAATGGCTGGTGTTAAACACAGTGTCCTCAAGACATGTCCTAAGGACATATAGATCACAACCGTGCAGACATGGCCTGGGGGAGATGGGAGTAGATTCCTGCTTCTTTGCCTCTACTGCTTGAGCTAAAAGCGGATGGCATTCATGGTACTAAGTCCTTTGTCCCTTCTGGGTGCAGCCACCAGAGAGACAACTCACCAACCTGCTCCGGACCCATCTTCTCCTGTCCATACCAAAATCTCAGCCTGTTTTCCTGACATCTCCTCATGAGCATCCAGCCATCAACCTAAGCTTATCATGGCCAAAACAGAGCTCTTCATCTTCTGCACCAAACCTCTGCTTTGCCTCCTTTCTCAGTCACCGTAGACACCACCACAATCCTGTCTGTCATTCCAGCCCATCATCTGAGCCTGGTCTTTGACCCGGTCCCCTCTCTAGATCCTCGCATCAAGGCCATGTCAAAATCCTGCCACACAACCACTCAGAGAGTGGCCTTTTCTCTCCGCCCAGCCGGCTCTCCTCATCTCACATCTCAACCCTGCATCCACCCCTTCTCCAGCTGTGTCCAACCCCTCTTCATGGTGCTAGTGTCCATGCAGAACACCGCAGCCAAGATCACCCTCCTGGTTCAGCGCTTAGGCCACATCAGCTCTCTTTGCGTGTCCTTCCTCTGTTGCCCCCTTCTCTACCACATCAAACACCAGCTATTGGTCTTCACTTCTAAAGCCCATCATGGCCTATGGCCCCACCACCTGCCATCTCATAGCCCACTCCTGCCCCCACTCTGCCAGCCTCTAATGCCCACTGGCCAAATTGTCCAATTAACATCTTCGTGCTGCCTCTCCTGGCACCCCACGGGGGCAGCACACCCCATAAATCTTTGTCAGGCACCTCCTGGATCTCCTGCCTTTTAACATCCCTCCCCCCCGGCTGGGGTACCTACCAAGAACTCAACAATGGGGCAGCAGCTGGCCTGCCTCGCACACCTCTCTTCATACATCGTGTTGTGGCCTCTCTGTCTGGTGCCCACCCCACTCCGTGTGTTGTAATCCCTTGCTGGCTCATATCTAGTACATTCTCTGTGAGCCCTCAAAGGCAGGGCCCACCTTATGCGTGTGTGTACAGCACCTAGCACAAGGGAGCCCTGCTCCCAGAAACTCTGGTAACAATAGGGTTTGGGTTAGGCCTGAGAAGTGTTTGCCACATGACGCAGATGCCTGGTACCAAGAGAGATAAAGGGGGCACCCACCCGCTTATTGACGCTCGTAGAGATCACCCCGGAGGGGACAGAGCGAGCACGGGGGAAGGTGATTTTGCACCAGCCTCTTCTGTCAAATATTTCTTGCTCCCCGACTCAGGCAGGTGCAGTGAGGGAGCTGCAAGCATGGGCTGCCCTCTGGCATGGTGGCCTCTGCTAGAATCAAAGAGTTTTTCAAAGCAAGCCCTGAATTCCTTTAATTGCCAGGCAGAGCTCCGCCCAGGCAGATCTAAGGGCCATGAGCTCAGGGTTTTTATCACCCCAGGCAGATTTATGAGCTTCTTCTGCAAGGTGGAAAGGGAGGGAGAGGGAAGCTGCCATGCAAGGCTTACCTTGGGAGGAGAGGAGGGACAGAGTGAAGGAGAGAGGAACCAGCCAGCACTCCAATGGAGCGAATGGCCTTTCAGAAAGCCAGACCCCACTGGGCTTCAGGGAGCAAGTGGCTTTCTGTGAGCAATCTTCAGGTGTACATTCTCCAGACAGATCTGAGCCCTAGCCTATCACTGCCAAGTTTCAAAGCGTGTGTGTGTGTGTGTAATGAGCAGTTCTCTCTTGCTAATCAGAAGTCAGAGTGTTTTTACCAGCTGTCCAGGAAGAGCGACGCTGGCATTTGCATCTTAGACAGCACGGCACAAATCTGCATCCATCACTTCCGCACAGCTCCACAGCTAGCGTCAGGGAGCCTCCAAGCCCAGGTTGAGCATCTCCCCCCAGGTTCCAGGGCCCTAGCTTCAGCCTGAGCTACCATGTCTACACAGGTTCCAAAGGGGGGGCCGTGTTAGTCTAGTTCAGCAAAACAAACAAGGAGTCCTGCGGCACTTTTAAAGACTAACACATTTATTTATCGCATGAGCTTTTGTGGGAGAAAATCCCACTTCGTCAAATGCTTTGAAGATGGGAAGCTTACAGAACGGGAGGAAAATAAACGCAGGGAAGTGTAAGTCATAGGATGAGGTCAGGCTGTAATGGCAAATGTCTACACAGATACTTTGAGATCACAAGCAAGCCCCTTAAGCCTGCATCTGTCAAACCAGGATTGAATGCTTGCTGCCATGGGCTGGGTAGCCATACCCTAAGATGGATGAGAATGCATGTGAGCTATGATCTTTTTTAAAAGAAAAGCACAAATGATTCAGTTGCCCCACCTGGGACCATATTGAGGTGCTAGAAAGAAGCAGAGCTGTGCAAATAACCAGTTTTTCAGTGTGGTGGCTGAACTAAAGAAAAAAAAGAATTCTATTGGTTTGGGGCCATTCAAAGTTTAAAAAAAAAAAAGTCAAATGTTTTGGCGAACCAAAACATCAAAAAAGTTTTGCTTTGCGTCAACCAAACGTTTCAGTCGCCACAAAACCAAATGTTTCATCTCGGGTTTGAGGTTTCTTACATTTTAAAAAAAATTAATAAAATTGAGACATTCCAAAATGTAACACCTCCCTGAAACAAAAGTCAGAAATAAAATTCTTTTTTTTCCCCCCAACCAAAACAGATTGCCAAAATGCACCCAGGGCTTGTGAATTGTTTCAGTTGCCCAAACCTGCATTTTTCTGTGAAAAAAGATTTCATGTGAAGAATGTCTCCCCGTGCTAGAGTTATGCCCATTTTACAGAACCAGAGGTGCAGCACACCCTCAGAGTCACATACATGAGTCATCCATGGAACCCAGATCTTCCAACTACTACAGCCTCGTTCTAACCAGTATACATGCTGTCTTCCACACTACACTGCATTTTCCTTATACTGGCTCAGCTGCTGTCAGGGAACCCTAGCCATAAACAAAGGCACATACGGCCTGAGTTACTGGAGTTTGTCATGCATAGAGTGTTCCATCCAAACTGTCCTGCACAGGCCTCTGCATCCAGTTGTTCCAGCATGCCCCATGGTAGAGTTTCTTGTTTTTTCTACAGAACCAGAATGCAGCAGTTCCTATGCCTGTCTTGCTCAGAAGACAAGTTCTATATTGCCAGTCAAATTCCAAAGGGGTAGCCGTGTTAGTCTATTGTAGAAAGACAACAGAGTCCTGTGGCACTTTTAAAGACTAACAGATTTATTAATCGCATGAGCTTTCGTGGGAGAAAATCCCAAGAAAAGTTCCACACAGTGTTTATCACTTGTATTGACCCCTGGGGAGGAACAAACCCACACCATGGAATGTCAAAACCCAGGCCTTTGCCACTTCAGTTAAACAGATATCTTTCCTAGTTAGAAGCACTTAGAGGCTGGTAGCCTTCAACACAGAGCAACCATTGGAAGGACACAAAGACCCACTCAGCCAGTATGTTACTGACTAGTACTCAAACCATGCTAGGTATTGTATTCATAGAGGATAAGATCCCTGCCCCAAACAGCTTCCATTCCAGGATAAATGACAGCTACAACTTCTGGGGGAGTGGGAGGGTGAGCAGATGAGGGAGAAGGAAATAAGTGTAACTGGTTGGAAAATGGGATTTATAACCCACATTTCAAATTTTCCTTTCATTCCAAATTGGGACAAAATACAAAATCTTGAAATTTACTGTGGAACAGCAATTATGAGATATTTTGTTCTGGAAACATCAAAAGAAATCTATTGAAATATTTTATTCCAATAATGTTGATGTGTAAAATATCAGTTTCTAATATTAAATATAACAGATATGTCAATATAATATATTGTGGTTAATTAGAAGTTTAGGAAACTTTTTTTTTTTTTAAAGTGAAAATGAAGTGAAATGAGAAAATAAAAAAAGTCAGAACAAAATACTCCTTTTTTATTCAAATTTTTTTAAAAAAAAATCCATCAAAAGTAACGTGTTCTTACAAATTCCAAAGGGGTAGCTGTGTTAATTTAGGTCAGCCAAACAAACAAGGAGTTCTGTGGCACTTATAAAGACTAACAAATGCGATAAATAAATTTGTTGGTCTTTATAAGTGCCACAGGACTCCTTGTCTGTTCTTTCAAAACATTTCAATTTTGATGAAATTGCATTTTCTGATGGAAAACTGTTCTGTCGATTTTCCCCCCCACCATTTCTAGGAATAAGCACACCCGGTGGCTGAATTGTTAAGTCTATGTCTTGCTACAAAAGTCAATTTAGACTTCAGTTTGAGCATTTGCACTGAAGAATGGGTGACACCGACACGCTTTTGTTTTATTGAGACTGAATCTCTCCACTGGTCTCTTGGCTGTACAAAATTCAGCACCTTCCCTGCATATTCTCTCTCCCCCTTCCTGATCCATTCAAGGATACCAAGACAAGAACTGACAAAAGGGTCCTGAGGACTCTTTTTTTCCACTGAATATGCAGATCCGGGTGAGCTGAAACATTCTGCAAATTCATGTTGAATTTCCCAAATTGTTTCAGTTGAAAACAACATTCTGAAAAAAAATCAAAACATGTCAATGTTTTGATTCAAAATGTCCTTGTTCCAAATTTTAAGTTCGTTTTATTAAATTTATTTATTTATTCAATGGGGGGGGGGGAACCTCAGAAACAAAATGCTTATATGGGACTGAACTAAATTTTTCAACTAACCCAAAACAATTTTTTCCCAAACTTTTTTCATTTCACTGAAAAATTCAGTTTTTCTCTGTTTTGGGTTGACTCAAAACAATTTTTTTTCCATTTTTTTTCAGTTCAGCCACCAAATTGCCAAATCCTTTTTTCTCGTCCACTGCCTGAAGCATCATAGCTCTGATGCGGGGAGAGAAGGGAAGCTCCCCCAACTCTGGCACCCATTCACAATTTCCCAGAGTCTTGAGAGATGCCTGAGACAAGACCCTTAGCTACATGTCCAGCTGCTGGGGACTAAAGACTCTTGACTGCTGTGTAGCTGATGAGGAATCACATGATTCCTAGTGGATAAATAAGACTATTTAGAAGCACGTGCCCAGTAGCTGTGGTTTGGGGGTTATTTTTAGATTGATTTTTGGTTTCTCTTATAATCCCACTCCTTGGCAATGGCAGATCATTAAGAACTAAATAAATCTATTGGTTTTCGGGTGGAGAGGAGGGAATCGCAATGTATTTCTGGCTGGTTTGGGTCTAGGCTCTTCAGAGAGCAAAACAGCTGACGGCGGTCATTATCATTGACTTCGAAGGCTGGTATTCATGTCACAACCCTCCCCACCCTCCACAGCCTGCTGTACTGTAGGTCTGGAAATGGTAAAGCCCAGCTCTGTTTGATTCAAGCTACTTTGAAACACTAGGGTGGCAGCTTTCCACAGCTCCCCTTGTCATTTTCCAATGCTGCGGAGGTCCTTGGGCACCAGCAGAGGAGCAAAGAGCATCTTCCCACTGAAACGAGCTGCACAAAGCAAGAAGGCCAAGATTCTCAAAGCCACTTAGGCACCTAATGCCCATAGACATGTAGACACCTAAATACCTTTGAATATCCAGGCTGAGGCTTCTTCTTGGCTGGCCTGCAAAGCCACTGATTGTGAGGCCCAGGGCCGTAACTTGAGTCTGGATTGGGGTAAAATGCAAGACTTGGACCCAAGGCCCGTGTTTTTCAACACCGCATGACCTCTGAAACTAACCAGCATGGCAGCACATGTTAGGAAGAGGTCCAGTGATCTGCAGGCCAGCTGGATAAACTGATGAATCCATTTGCAATAAAGAATGCATGTAAGAATGCTGCAATCTGCCCATTAACACGAGGCGATGTCCACGCAATAACTTACTAGAGGTAAATGATTTGCTCAGAGCTAGACATTTAGCCTGGAACATAAAAATGGGCAGAAGACTCCAAACAATTAAACCAGAGATTTTCACACCTTGCACCCCATCTGCCTCATTTCTCTGCCCCACCAATACTGTACTATCTGAGCACCTCCAATCTGTCCAGTATTTATCCTCACACCCCCTTTGGAGGGAGGACACTGCTTTGTGTCCCATTGTACAGATGGAGAACTGAGGCCCAAAGGTATTTAGATCCTCAAAGGATCTTTAAGGAACTGGGCCAGGGAGACTAAATGACTTCTCTAATGTCACAGAAAATTTGTGGCACAGCGCAGAGCAGAGAACAACATCCAGTTCCCCCAATGGACCCCTAGTCCATTTTTCCTCTCTCCCATAGCACCCTATATCTAAGGACTGCAAAGCATTTAGAAACCATGAATAACCCCAGGAGGCAGGCCAGGATTTTGCAGATGAGTAGACTGAGAACCAGCCATATTAAAGCCCTAGCTCTTTCTCTCATTAATGTCAGCAGGTAAGGAAGCAAGTCCCATGTGAGGGCGCCCAGAATCAAACACTAATTTGGTGACTGAATCAGGAACAGAATCCATCTGTCTTGACTCCCAGGCTCCTGTTACAAGATGCCTTCCCTTTAGATGAAGCAGACTGGGAATGGGTCCTCTCTAGCAGAAGATGATGGGATCCCAGGGACTGAGCCAAGCAAACCACATCAGATTTTTATTCTTAAAACTGACTTTGATCAATAGGGTCTGCAATACAGCGAGGTTTTTGAATAATATTGATCTTTGATGCAGCATTTCTACCCACTCAAAGGTGGGGAACTCTTATTACCCCTCTTTCACAGATGGGGAGCTGAAAGCACAGAGCTGCTGTGGGACTCAGCTAAGGTGACACAGCAGGGCGGTGGCAAAATCTGCGGTAGACGCCAGCTCTCTGTCTGGAGCCCTATCCACTAGACCACACTGCTTCTCCTGGAAACTGCGCATTATACCAGGAATCTAGGCTTGGCGCAAGGCCCTGGGCTTAAGCATCATGACTCCCACTAAAGTCCCTGTATTTGTGCACGCTTGGGAGTGATGCACGGAAAATGCTTTTCTTCTGCGTCAGATTACACTCTGTTCTTGTCCCAGAGGCCCTATTCTGGAGCAACATGTGAGTAACTCCTGCTGGAGTCCAGGGTACTTATTCATATCCTGCAGGAGGAGAATCTGAGTCCCAGCAGTTGAAAATATGTTTTAAAATTCCTTTTATGGCAGCCACACCTCAGGCGGCATCCAGGCTCCCAGCTCAGATCTCACTTCCACACAGAAGTAGATGAGCTCACAAATGGCTTTCCTCCACCCACCTGGGCACAGGAGAAAGGGAGCCACCTTCTAAAGTGGCACACGCCTCCCACTTCCTCAGCAGCCTGCGCCACTCTGATCTGGATCCATGCTCTCCAACAGAGGCAACCAGCTTCTGAGCCAACTGGCTGCGCTGTAATCTGACACGAGAGGCAAAGTGGATTTTCAGTCACTGGGAGCCTCTCTGGCACTAACCTGGCCCCCCGTTACAGGAGCATCCAAGGCCTACCACTAGCCCCAGAGCAAAGGGAACGGGCCCTATAGGAGCACGTCACCTCAGCCTGAGGGCAGTGAACACAGGGAAACAAGCCATGCTCCACCTCCCATGTTCACCCTCCACTGAAGGGGTACGGGAAGACCAGACTTCCCTGCAGCAAAGCACCCCACCAGCCACCAGGTGCTGTACATCAGCATGCCCCCTAACTTAGCTGCTCGGTGGCCCGAGGGCTAAGGGAGCGCTGGCTGCTTTTCTGCCCTGCTCTTCCCCAATTCACTCTGTCTGGCTTGGACAAACAGTGTAGTTGGCAATTGGGCAGCTGCAAATGGTGCCGAGGCTTAGCCAAACCCCTTGGATTAAGACACACGGCTCAGGTTTGCCCAGCCTGAGTGGCTTTGAGACCTGCCCACCCCGATCCCCTGGTCAGCACCAGGCTGTGCAGATGACCGGTGAAAGGGGTGGGGGATTTGCAAACTCTGTCCTCATGGTAGGGAGGATCTGCTTTGAGGGATGTACCGAGTGTGACCCACCCAGCCCCAGCTCTCCCCTGCCCCGCTACCTATGGCCTTAGAAGCGGCATCTGCAGAGAGCAGTGTGTGGGAAAGCCTGAGAGGTTGGGGAGGCTGTGGTAAAGGTGGCAGGAAGGCTTCACATTCCCAGCTGGGCTGCTAAATTCCAGACGCTAGCTCAGAATCTCTAAGCCAACTGAGAACTCCTCTGGGTGCTGTCCTGCCCATTCCCCAGAGAGAGCCCAGGGAAGGAAAAGGTTTCTGTTCGGGGGATCCTTGGAGGTGCCCAAGAGAGCTGATAGCTGGTTGGGCACCCCGAGAGCTATGCTTTGATAGTGAATGGGTGGCAAGGTGGTGGCATCATTAGATTGGTGCCCAGGGGCCTTCCCGTGTTTTGTGGGGACAGTGGGACAGCGTGGGGCTAAATAGCTGTT
Organism: Pelusios castaneus; assembly: GCA_007922175.1. Taxonomy (NCBI): domain Eukaryota; kingdom Metazoa; phylum Chordata; order Testudines; family Pelomedusidae; genus Pelusios; species Pelusios castaneus. The sequence continues at coordinate 276,860 of ML686119.1, forward strand.
CCTGGGGGCTGAAATCCAGCAAAGACTCTGGGAGAAATGGGGCAGGCTCCAGCCTGCCAGCCACAGCCCAGTGCCTCAAAGTCACCACGAGAGCTTTTCCTGCTGCAGCTCCTGCCAACTGGAGCAGCCCCCATCTATTTCTGGTGCCTCAGCTATTGAGAAATCCCAGCTGAGGGGTTTCCCTGCATGTCTAGTTCCTCCCCACCACCCTGCTGCTGCCTGCCGAGAATGGGACTTTGTAACCACTGTAAGAAAGGAGCCGCAAGGGACGCAGCTGTTGGGTTCAACCGTTGCTAAAAGGACACACCAGGTTATCAGCACTGACTCCCAGGCCCTGCTTTGATCATCCGGCTCTCTGTGGACTCTGGGTGCTGACTGAGAAGGAGCAAGTCGTTCAAGAGAGCCCAGGATGGACCAGGAATTCAGACTCAGTCCCATTTCTCACCCTGCTGTCTGAGACAGAGAGCCTAATCATATGGCATTATTATAGAAACCCTGAGCATTGCCCTCGCCTCTTCCTAGCCAATGCTTCGCAGGAGTATAATTAATCTCATTATGCAGGCAGGGAAACTGAGGCACAAAATGGCACCATGCTAAAAGTTCCAAACACTGGGTACCCCTAACCTGAAGCACATCAATCCATGACTATCCACTCAAGCGAGTGGCCTGAGTTTTAGCCCTCAGGGCTCTCCCCAAAGTCTGGCCACTTATTTAGGTGACACCACATGGACTGAAGCCCAGAAACATTCACAAGGGCTCAACCTGTCTCCTCCCCAATCCTCACCCCCCAACTCCAGCTTTTCAAGAGAATGTGCTGAACAATTTTGGAAAATCTGGCCCCAATGGTGGGTGCTGAGGCCTTGAAACTCTGGCCCTAAATGACTTGCCCTTGGTTACCCAACAAGTCAGCAGCAGAGATGTGAGTAAAATCCAGGTACATCTCTAATCACTAGCTCACAACATCTCCCGTATTGAGGGGTCGCCGGGTTAGTCTATTGTAGAGAAACAAACAGAGTCCTGGGGCACTTTTAAAGACTAACAGATTTATTTATCGCAGGAGCTTTCCTGGGAGAAAATGCCCCTTCGTCAGACGGTTTTCTCCCACAAACTCATGCGATAAATAAATCTGTTAGTCTTTAAAAGTGCCCCAGAACTCTGTTTGTTTTTCCCGTATTTATGTTAGTGGTTTCACTTGTTCATTTACAGGTGAGGCTCTTCAGTCTGAAGCCTTTTGAACGTGCAGCTGTCCCTAAGAGGTAGTGGAAAGGGCAAGAGACTTGTCCCTTCACATGATGAGGCCTGCGATTTTTAAGCAGGAACCACTCCCCGAGAAGAGCTTTTCCAGTGGGGCAATGGGCTCAGGAGGTTATGCTCTCAGTGTTTCCTCCGAACTGCTGTCAACAGCGCCACCCCGTGAGCAAAGTGGGCTAATGTATGTACCGGGGAATCCCCCTAGGGAAGCAAACCCAGCCTCACACCACTGCAAACAGCTGCAGCGCCAGCCTGCCCATTCTGCTTGCTATAGCACTGTTTGGCAGGTCACTCTCCCCAGGGACCCTGCCCTCCAACTCGGATTAAAGCAGCTCAGGAGTTGTGAATAATCCGACAGTCCTATTAGAATAATGCTAGCCAACCGAGTGAGCCAGGTGGGGGCTAGTGCAGAAGAGTTTGAATGAGCCGAATCGCAGCAGGTCTTTCCCTGCTCCCCCTAGGGAGGGAAGCCGGGTTCCTATGGAGTGTGATCCTCATAGGACTAGAGGAGAACGCACCACTCCTGAAATGAATTAAAGATGTGACGGGCCCCTGACAGGGCTCTCTTGTGCCATAACAAGAATGTTGGCTTGGCTGAGCCCTGCAGCCTCCCGTGATGACAGTCCAGCTTGCTGGGGACATACAGGCCAAAGAAGGAGTCACTCATTCAGCAATGCTCATTCACAGACAGAACCAAGGCTGGCATCAAGCTGTTTTAGGGTAAGGGGCTTCCACTGCAGGAGACAGCCCAGGGTGCAGCAGTCAGGCCACAGGGTCCCCCACCCCAGGTATGTGCAGCTTGCATTAGGCAGCTCCCTTGGGTGTCTTGTTCATAGCTGAAAAGCATTCATTCCAAATGTGATCCGGCACAGCCCTTCCCACCCGCCTGCCAGTGACAGACGCCGCAACAGGCGGGATAAATGCAAACTCTGCCTCATGGACAAAAATGGACAAGGGAGGGGAAATGTCACCCTTCTCTCCCACCTTCCATCCAGGGCTCTCAAAGCGCTTCCCCGCGGAGGGTCGGCATCATTATCCCCTTCTCACAGAGGGGGGAAACTGAGGCACGGAACAGGGCCGCGACCTGCCCAAGGCAGGCAAAGCCTGGAATATGAGACAGGGCTCCTGCCTCTTTTCTACTTCTGTTGTTCTCTAGACACTAGCCAAGACGGCCTACGCTGACCAGGACGCTCAGCATAACTTACTGCTATTTGCCAGTTATACAATCCGGTTCTGAGGTTGAACAGATTTCTCTGGCCACCTGTTAACTCTCTCCCTAAATTCAAAAGCCAAGCGCCTGCTGCCCCTCCTTGCGGCAACCCAGCAGGGCTTGGTGTTTGCTAAGCCAGTTGTGAAAATGACTCTCAAGGAATGCCAGAGCCAACCTTTCTCACAGAGAATAAAAAGACACCATCCTCAGTAGACACAGGGAAAGCACCTAAGCGACCTTCTCTACAAGCCATCCCTTGTAGAGCTGCGGACGTTCTCAAGAGGGCTGGTGAGTCTCAACACTCTCCGCAGCTGGGATGTAGGTTGGTGTTAGAAGCCAACCGTGCAAAATCCTCTTTGAATTCAGCCCTGTTGGGTTCCCTGTGGCAACGGGGCTGGGCCAATTCTTGGAAAATCAAGATCTTTCCCAACAAACCACCTGGTAAAACTTTAACATTCGTTGGAAACAGACCACTGCAATGCTCTGCTGGTGGCCAGCCCAAACTGAAACCCCAAAAGCCATGGGTTCTCACAGCTATCGAGATGTTTGGCAGAAGTGATCCCAGGACAGTGTGCAGTAAGTGCTAGGATAAATACTCCATTATGCTCTCAAACAATCAGAATCTACTCCGCAAACCAGCGCCTCTGATCCGTTGCAATCAAGAAGCAAAGCACGCAGAACATCACAGTATAAACAGCATTTGCAGAGGGGCCGCAAGGAGGAGAGGGGAGTTAGCTCTGCGGGTCTTGAAATAATAGTTGTCTTTATTGTTTTGTTTTATTTCTAATTTGCAGTAGAAATTTTATGCCAGCAAAGGGTGGCACCAGATTCTGAGCCAAGCAAGCTGCAGCTGATTTTGGGAGGGAGGGGCGTTTTCTGGTGACACTGGAAGTGCAAAGCAAATGATAGTGCGGTACTTACAGGTAAGCAGTCAAGGGGCTCAGGCTGACGGGAACTTGTGAGAGTCCCAACTCTGAACAATCCACTGAGAGCATTATGCCATCTTCTTCACAGTGGCAGTCAGGCGGGCATGAGGGCACAGCACCTGGTTCCACAGACGCCGCCTGGAAAGTGGCAGAGGAGGACAGGAAAGTGCACCAGAAGAAGAGCCGGTCCATCTTGGTCACAGTCCACATGAGCAACGGGAGGGTGTCTTGCACTCACTCAGTGGTTCTGCACCGGCTGCAGGTACGGAGTAGAATGAGCTGCCTTCTCGGACCCAGACACTGGATCTCCTGCACTTCTGAGAGTAGTAAAGATGTAGCCAGTGAAGGGAAGGCATTGTTGAATGATCTTAGTTATTAGGTTTCACAGGCTGGGCAGGGCAGGGGCGTGAGAGACTCGGAGAGGAGGAGTTAAAGGAACTTTCTGCTCTCTCCTTGAGAGCTGGCAGGAATTTCATTCAAAGGGAAGAAGAAGGGGGGAAAAAAAAACAACCAATAAAGACCTGTTTGTAGCTCCAGGACCCACGTTTGTTTCGCAACAACGTTTTTGTGAGATAGCAGCACAGGGGAAAGGAAAGCTGAGTTCTCTGGGGGAAAGTCATTTAGACAGGGATTGGACACTGCCCCATCCGGCACCTCAAACACTGAAAGGTGCCCCCTTTGGAGGAACGTGCCTTGGGACTGGCTCCCGAAACACAACTGTCGGCTGGGAATTCAAGGCTCAACAATCAGAGTGAACTATTATGAACAAGTCACACTGCTGCCTCCCAAGAAATTCAGTGCTAGTTGCCTATCTTTACCTGGCCCCCATCTCCATAGCACCTGAGTACTTCTTGACTCTTCACACACCCCTGGGATGCAGGGCAGTACAACTGGACAGATGGGAAAGTGAGGCACCGAGGCTATGTCTACACTTGTTAATTTAAGTCGACTTAGCATATCCACACTTAAATTTTGGACCCTACAAAATCGACCTAGAGCATCCACACTGGATGCCTCGGTCGACTTATAAGGGCTAGGTGGACCTGGGACAGGTCCACAGTGGCAGGGGGGCACCCCTTGCCAAGTGCCAGGGGACTCAGCCTTTGTCCCATTGTACCTTGGTACTATGGGGGAAAGGGACCCTGGCAGGGCATAGGGGCAGGGCTCTGTGCCAGCCACCCTGGCAGGGAGGGCAGTGGGGAAGCCCTGGAGCCCCCTAAGTCGACTTAGGGCTTCTCCACGTCTACACTGGCTCAAGTCGACTTTCTAAAGTAGACTTAAGCAGCAAGTTGACTTAAAAGGAGGTTTTATGAAGTCGACTTAAGTAGCTGCTTAAGTCGACTTAAGGGAAGTGTAGTGTAGACGCAGAGTAAATTAAGTCGACTTAAGCAAGCTTAAGTCGACTTAATTTACAAGTGTAGATGCACCCAGAGAGACTAATTGACTGGCCCAAGGAAATCTGTGGCAAAGCAGGCAAGTGGATCTAGGTCTCTGGACTCCTCGACTAGTGTTTTAACCATCTGCTGACCCTGCCTCTACTCACTGTCTGAGGCTAGAGTCCCAGGCTGGATGACCTCGCTCCCTTCCATCAAGGATTGTGCCTTACAGTGAATGCATGCAGACAACACGCGGAGAGTTGAAATGAGAAGGAACCACCAGGGAACCCTCGGGCAGTGGACTCCAGCCCTGTGGGGGAACCTCTGGGGCAGCTAGCTGGGGCAAACAGCCCTGCTGCCAACCCAAAGTCTGGCTGTGGCAGAGCATGGTGGGACAGGTGCCCACCATGCACTGCTCCTTGTAACGAAAATTCAAAGGAGCGTGTGAATGCTCCTTTTCGCTACACGGGGTGCTGTGTGGACACGCTATATTATAGTGCTTTGCTTGTCCCACAACTTACTGCGGGACAAGTCTGCCATGTGTACATAGAAAGTCAGTTTCTTTAGGGAGTTTTCCACATTCTCTTGTTCCTCTTTTGGGGACTGTAATCTCAGGTTTAACCTCAGACTCTGACCTCTCCGAGGCTAGTCTGCTTTTCCCCACTCACTCTCCCCACTGCCCAGAAAGTCCAAACAACTAAAATGCCTTCTGCACATGGGTTCCAGCTCCAGACAGAGTGACCCAACACTTGCCAGACAGTGAAGTTGCATTCACCCTGAACCCGGAGCAGGCAGCCCCCAGGCTGGAAGGACATGAGCCGAGGCATGCATTACTGTAGCAGTCCCACATCCCCAGGTGGGTGCGAACCTATGTCATGTGGTTAGAGCGAGAACCAGGAGCCTGGATCCCACTGCCTGCTATTCCACTTATTCACTGTGCCCTTGGGTGAATCAAGGCACCTGCCTGTGTCTCTGTTACCTCATAAGAAAAGAGCTAGGAGAATGATGTGGTCTATAAAGAGTGAGAGGCTTAAAGAGTCTGCCCTGCAATTGGATGTCTGATTGCAGCTCAGGTAGATGGATTCAAGTTAGCTTTCATCTAGCTTACTTGAGTCCTGGAGAGTAAAGCCACAGCAGCACAGGCCAGTCACCAAATAATTATCCAAGGCTCCTGAAGCCTGTGGAGTGTAGCCCATGCTGTATGGCTTCATGGCTAGATGAAAACTAAGATTGGTAGGGCTGTTCAAACTGCAGTCACACCCCATGATTGCAGTATAGACATACCCTGAAGAGCTTGCCCAAGAGAGGACTTGATGACAGTCTACAAGTACCAGCATTGGGAGAAGGTTTCTGCTTTTTAATCTAGCTGACAATAATAGAAGAGCCAATGCCTGGAATCTGAAGCTAGACACATTCAAAGTGACAATAAGGTGCACATGTCTAAGGGCGAGGGCAGTTCAACATTGGAACAACTTACTGAGGTGTGTGGTGGATTCTCCTCATCCACGGAGTCCTTCAATCAAGACTGGGTATCTCTTTATAAAACATCTCCTCTAGCTTGTCCACAAGCTGCGGACTGGGTGAGGAACCCTGGGTAGGATTGTCTGTCTTTGCTATGTGGTCCAACTGAATGATCACAGTAGGCCCAGATCCTCAGAGATATTTAATTTCAGTGGGAGTTAGGCGCCTTGATGCCTTTCAAACTGCGCCATTGGTCCCTTCTGGACCCTAAGGCTGACGTCCTGGCTCCACTGAAGTCTGTAGCCAAGCTTCCCTTGAGTGCAATGGGGCCCTAGAGATTTACAAATCGATTTAATTGGAATGACACCACTTACATCACAGGACTCTTCTGAAGTTTAATTAACATTTGCAAAGTGCTTTGACATCTCTGGACATACAGGATTTAGATTAAAGGGAAAGAGTTACAGGGTGGGGGGAACCCCTCCATAATTAAAGGCACGCTCTCCTACAGCTTTGACTTGGAAAATTGGTCTGGCTGCGAAATTACCACATTTACTCAGGCGGCAAAGGAGACGTTGTTGCCAGTTGGGAGAATGTTCATCAAACTATTTGTGGATGTCAGGCCAATCACAACAACCCTGGCCTGAAGTGATGGGTTTACCTAAGGTTTCTCTGTCTCTCTCTGGTTGAAAAATGGTTCAATACTGGCGCCTGAAACGTCTTGCCCAGTGGAATGTCCTTGGGAATCCAGCCACTGGCTAGACTGGAAGAAAATAGCTTGTGTTAAACAGGTTATTAATAGAGCTAGTGGGAAATGCTGGTTCATTGAAAGCGAAACCTTCCTGGGAACGTGTCAGTTTTGACGAAACTGGCGATGAAAACCTGATTCAAATTGGAGGATTTAGTTTTGACTTTTGCATTTCGTTCCAGCTTTTCAATTTATGTTGATATTACATTTCCACGTGTCTGTCGTGTGCCATATTTATGGCAATAATATTTGCTATTATATCTCGTCATGTTGCAACTTTACTGAAATGCTTTCATTTCCAGGTTCCCACAGTACATTTAGGATTTCAGGACACAAAGCGATTTTGAAATGTTGGAATTTCCCAGGAAAATCCATTTTCAGACTGGCTTTATTTAGTAATTTCTTCTGTGCATAGTTAGGGGCCTGATCCTGGTCCCATTGATTGCAGTGGTAGTGATGAGCCCAACCCACTCCCATTAACATAAAGAGATTTTTTTGCCATTGGCTTTCATGGGAGCAGGATCAGGCCCCATGTATGTTGCCCTCTAGTGGCCGATTGCAGCTTAAAAAGAGCAGAAGAGTGTTTCTAGCCGCAGACTGCAAACCACGCTCTTTCCTGAGCTCAGCCGACTGGCACCTACCGCTGTGGACTCTGTCAGGGCAGCAGTAGCTGCAACTCGTTCAGTGTGTGTAACATATTAGAGAGAGAAAATAATCCCTTCACCCTGAAGTTAGCCTCCCCCTCTGGTGTTTCCGTTGTGGGTCTGACAATTCCCCACGCGGCCTTCTTTCAGCTGTGTCAGTCCCCGGATATTACAGAGACGGCACTGACCCGCTCTGTGCCTCAGTTTCCCCATTTGCAAAATGGTTCTGATATTAGCTGCGGGGTCCTCAAGTGAAGGAGGCCAAGCGAGCGCATGGTGAAAAAGAATATTTAAAGTGGATGGACAAATGTTTGCACAGGAGAGCTGAGAAAAAGAAGTTGTGCCAGCCAGCCCCGAGAAGAGACAGCGATGGCAGAGTGCAAGAGTAACTCTGGAGCATCTCAGGATTGTTGCTTGCAATTTACCATGCTTTGCATGCCCAGCACACATGGGCCCTGCTGGCTGCTGAAGACTCTGGCTAACAGAGTCAAAGGGGTCTTTTTGGACCCCTACTCTCACTCCATGGAATGTATAAGAATGCCAAGCGGTTACAGCCCCCCGAACAAGACGGATCCAGCAGCACAGTGCCCTGTAACATCACAGGACATAAATTCAGCACTGAGACAAAGGGAAAGGTACCACCAACTAACTCACCAGACATAATTTGGGTAGCAGAGCACTAGAACCGAGGCTCCAGGGAACAGCCATGCACTCCCTGGAGGGGTGATGTTGTGTATCTAACAGGCCATCTCGAACTGTCACCATTCATCTGCAGTAGGTGAGCCCGGTGCATTTCCCCTCCCATCACTAACACACCTTTCAAGATCTAAGAGGCTCCTCCTGCTGCGAGCAGACCCACCCCAAACAGCCTGCAATAGAGCCAGAATGACAGAAGAGTAGGTCAGCATTCAGACCCATGTGGTCTGCTTCTCTAGCACTCGGCTACAGCACAGAAAAGCTGGGGTGGGAACTGGAGACGCAGGTCAATTGTCATGTTATTCCAAGGACAGTCTCTAGTACAGGCCCGGGAGCACCGCCTAGTTGCTAGGATCCCTCCAAAAAGGATACATGGATCTCAGGCTATCATGATCAATAGCTGGAAGGGAGGGTTAATCTCCCATGTCAGGGGTTGAGCCAGTTTTAGAGATGCCATGTGAAGACAGATTATCCCATATCTGTTACTGGTGCCAGCCACCATCTGAGAGAAAAGACTGGGAGAGATGGACCTTGGGTCTGATCCCATCTGGCAGTGCCTGTGATCTTTCTTCTCCCCCTCCCTTCCAGACTGTAACCATCTTGGTGCCCACTATAAAATTATCATCCAAATGCCTCTTTGCAGGGCCAGGTTTACTATGGTGCCACAACCCCAGATCCACACTCAGATGGGGTCCCGGCTCTCAGACTGCAGCCCGTCTGCACTCCATCTCAAGGCCTTGCCCTCGCTCGGCGTCTTCCCTCCCCCATTTCTGTTTGGTCTGTTGACGGGGGAGCAAGATGGGCTCTGTCATTCTCCCACTGCACCTGCTCTACCCCCATCCTACTATGCTCTGCTCCTCTCCTTGCCAGCCAGGCCTAGGTGCGGCGTAGAAGGGGTGAAACCAGCTGCGTCTCACGCCAGCTACTCCAGGTGACTGGCTGGAGAGGTGGCGAAAACAGGCCAACCTCCCTGAATTAAATTAAATCAATTCTTGATTTACTCCTAAATGGAGCTCAAGATCTGGTTCAAGAGGTGAATATATCAGAACTGCTTAGTAATAGTGACCATAAGATAATATCGTTTAACATACTGGATGTGGGGAGACACACCAAAGCAGCCTACCCTGGTAGCATTTAATTTCAGAAAGCGAGGAAGTTAGTTACAAAGAAATAAAAAAGTACAGGGCCAAAAGTTAAATCCCTGCCAACTGCGTGGATACTTTTTAAAGACACCATAATAGAGGCGCAATTTAAATATATATCCTAAATTAAAAATCATTATAGGGAGGACCAAAAAAGTGCCACTCTGGCTAAAAAACAGTGAAAAAGAAACAGAGGAAAAAAAGGCACTCTTTAAAAAGTGGAAGTTAGAGCCTATTGAGGAAAATAGAAAAGTACATAAACTTTGACAAGTGAAGTGTAAAAATATAATTTGGAAGAGCTAAAAAGAATGTGAAGAACAGCTAGCCAAAGACTCAGAAAATAACAGAAACAAATTTTGAAGCATACAAGAAGCCAGAAGTTTACTAAACTATTCATGGGGCCACTGGATGATTGAGATGTTAAAGGCGCACTCAAGGAACATACGACTACTGAGGAGAAACTAAATTAATGAATTCTTTGCATTGGTCTTCATGTCGGAGGATGTGAGGGAGATTCCCAAACCTTAGCCATTCTTTTTAGGTGACAAATCTGAGGAACTTTCCCAGACTGAGGTGGCATTCGAGGAAGTTTTGTAACAAATTGACAAATGAAACATTAGTATGTCACCAGGACCAGATGCCATCCATTCAGGAGTTCTGAAGAAACTCAAATGTGAAACTGGAGAATTACTATTTGTGATATGTAATCTATCATTTAAATCAGCTTCTGTACCAGGTGACTGGAGGATAGATAATGAGATGCCAATTTTCAAAAAAAGGCTTCAGAACAAAGGCTTCAGTACTAGGCAAATTGGTTGAAACTCTAGTGAAGAATAGAATGTATTCATCTAAGTGTCTGACCAATTTGTTGGAGGAAAGTCAACATGGTGTTTCCGTAAAGTCATGCCTCACCAGTCTACTAGAATTCTTTGAGGGGATCAACGAGCATGCAGACAAAGATGACCCACTGGATATAGTATGGATTTTCAAAAAGTCTTTGGTGAGGTTTCTCACCAAATCCTCTTAAGCAAAGTAAGTTGTTATGGAATAAAAGGGAAGGTCCTCTCCTGGATCAGTAAAAATAGGAAACAAAGGGTAGGAATGATTAGTTTTCAGAACGGAGAGAGGTAAATAGTGGTGTCCCCCAGGTATCTATACTGGGACCAGTTCTGTTCAACATATTCATAAATGATCTGGAAAAGGGGATAAACAATGAGATGGCAAAAATTGTAGATGATATAAAACTACTCAAGATTGTTATGTCCTAAGCAGACTGCAAAAAGTTACAGAGGGAAACTCACAAAACTGGGTGACTGGGAACCCACATGGCAGATGAAATTCAATGTTGATAAAAGCAAAGAAATGTACATTGGAAAACAATCTCAACTGCACATATAAAATGATGGGGTCTAAATTAGCTCTTACCACTCAAGAAAGAGGTCTTGGAATCATGTATAGTTCCCTGAAAACATCCACTCAATGTGCAGCAGCAGTCAAAAAAAGCTAACAGAATGCTGGGAATCATTAGGAAAGAGATAGATAATAAGACAAAAAAAATGGCAAATTGCCTGTTTATAAATCTATGGTAGGCCCACAACTTGAATATCACATGGAGATCTGGTCACCCCCATCTCAAAAAAAAGATATATTAGAATTGGAAAAAGTACAAAAAGGGCAACTAAAATGATTAGGGGTATGGAAAAACTTCCATATGAAGAGATTAATTAAACTGGGGTTTTTTTGGCTTGGAAAAGAGACAATTAAGGGGGGGAGGGAGTATAATAGAGGTCTATACAGTCATGGCTGGTGTGGTTAAACCAGAGTGGCTGTGACGGGGCAGTCATTTCCTGCAGGGGGATGGCTGCTTTCTACTCTTCTCACTTCACCTGTGCTGTGAATGCTTTATGGAGGGGCTGTTCACATCCAGTGCTATGGGAAGGGTTCTGTCTGCCTCCCGTACTCCGCTGCTTCCTGTGTTATTCTAGGGCTGTGCCTCCAGGTTCTGCAGAGAGCAAGAAGCAGCTGAAAGCAGTGGGAATGGGCTGAACACCAATTAAGGCAAATGCCTGGGGTTTGGGGTTGTTTCTGAACTCCTTGTGGGCCTTGGCAAAGCCCTGGGGAGTCATTGAAGGGGTTATTTGTGAGGCCAATGGACGATGGAATGCGTCCCTCTCCCAGCACTTCCTCCGGGGCCGTCCAGGGGCCGAAATGCCATGGCCAGGCCATGTGTTATTCCAGCCTCCAAAGACAGTCCAGAATGTAAACACAAACACTCAGAAAAACAAACAGCAGCTCCGGCTCACAGCCCTTCACTGAGGAGCCAGCTGTGAGGGCAGTTTCCACAATGCTTCCAGGCCTGACCGGCCCCTTCTCATGCCCCTTTCTAACAAACAGTCCTGTGTCTTTAACCAGCATGGTCCAGCAATGGTGTGGTCCCAGAGATGCAAGTAAACCCTGTGACCCCAATGTGACTGTTGGGAAACAGACAGAGAGGGTGGCTTCTGCCTGGCTCTTATGCAGGTACACATAGAGGAGAAAGAGGTGTTGGCACAAATTGGATGCTCTCAGGAGCTCAGGGACTGCACCCCCCTAGGACCCAGGAGCACAAGACATCCCAAATGTCTCAGAGACACCCCAAGTCTGTGCTCCACCAGAGGCCACTAGTACTCCCATCAGGAGCACGTCACTTATGTCTGCTTCAGTCGTCCTCCAAGGAAAGGAGAAGGACGCTGCACCATGGAGAACCACAGGCTGCTTGTTGCAGACTCAGAGGATCAAGCAGGGGAGCTACAGCAGGATACACAACAATACCAAGTTCCTGGGTCCACTGGGTCCTGGATGATAAAACCAGAAGGGACCTTTGTGATCCTTCAGGAGCTCACTGCAGGGAGCCCATCTCTCCTCCTAGAGCAGATCTTTTAGACCAACATGTCCACTTTTGATTTCACGACTCCGAAGGTCAGAGAATCTCCCATTCCCCGTGCTGGCTGTTCCGATTGTTAATTCCCCTCTGTTAAAAAGGTGCACCTTTTTCCTAGTCTAAATTTGTCTCACTTCAGCAAGCGGCCTTTGGCTCTCTTATCTGCCGGACTAACTGACTCCCGACCGTCCTCTCCTGTTTCTGCCCTACAGAAAAGAATGCTCGCACATCCACAGACATCCTGCATGGGCAGCTCGCCCCGTTAGATCAGTGTGGGTCACGCTTTCTCATTGGATGTAGTCACATCAGCAGCTATAGCAGCCGTTGGAGCCCAGGGATTTCTCAGGAAAGATTACTTTAAAAGAGACATGTCTAGACTGCTGGCTCAAAGAATCGTGCTGCCCAGGGAGAGACACATTCAGAGAGGTCACTTGTGGCATCTGCATGGAACAGGTAGAGGAGACCAGTCAACAGATTGGAGCAACCCGAGTGGTGCCGGCCGCAACTGCGCAGGGCTGTAGCCATGGAACAGGAGGAGAACATTAAGCACCTGGGCTGGATGTCCAGGGCACCCTCTGTGATGGTTCTGATGGGTGTAATGCCCTGTTCTTCCTTCATCTGAAGGAGAGGGAGAGGGGTCACCCTGCACCATTAGATCAGGATTCTTGGTGTCCCAGACAGGACAATAAGATACAGAGACCACAAACCTCACATACAATCACAGATGTGTGGGTGACTAATAATTTGCCCACTCCACATGTGACTCCAGACCCAGCACCCTCTTTCCAAGCACTGGCAGCCCTCACAGCGCCCATAACAGAGAAGCAGTGGCTTCACCCAGGGCCTTTCCCTGCGAGTCCACAAGATCCCAGACATCTGCAATTAAATCCTCCACAAACTCACTCCTCTAGGTGGTGCCCCCACACAGACTTTCCCACTTGCTACCTTGTGCCTCACCTCGCCCCTCCCCGCCCTCAAACAGGGAGGATAGCCCTGGGAGTGCTTTATGTGGGGTGGGGGGAGAGGGGCGATGTGGGAGCTCTGAGGCCACAGATGGGCTCTTCCAGCCTGTTCATGGAGAAATTCCAACCTGATCTCTAGCTGAAAGAAATTCATCTGGGGATACTGATGGGGGAGGGTGGCTGTCCCACGGTTTGACCTTCACCTGGTGAGAGGTGAGGAAAGAGGTGACCCTGGATGCTGCTGGGCTGGAGCAGGGATAAATGCAAACACCAACAACGCACTGCCCAGAGCAAGGCAGCATGAGGCTGGGGGCACATTTGTTTTTCCATTGCTCACTCTCCCCCTTTCGGGGCTCGTGGTTCAGAGCTGGAGGCCTGGGAAGTTACTCATCCAAACCTCAGCTCCCAGGACACCTTCTGTAAGCAGCTGCGGCTCCAGCCTCCGCCGGAGCAGTGGGTGGGAGCTCATCAATCCAACTCATCACCCTGTGGGAGGCGGAATTGAGAGTCTGGGCAACATGCTGCACCACAGACCCAGCCTGGCAGGAGATGGCCTAATGTAACCCACTGCTCAGGGTGGGTCCCCTTGGGCCTGACCCGTTGTTGATAAGAACCTGCTGTCATAGATCCCCATGGAGATTCCCCGCTTCGACCCCTGGTATCAGCCAAGATGGCACCCATCATGTTGGCAGAGAGAGAGCAGGACCCTGGGAACACCTGCTCCAGGAACCTCGGCTCTTCCTTGGGCATCCATGCTCATCTCCCTGTGCTTGGGGGTTCACCTGCCCTGGGGCCTGGAAGGGTCCCGGAGCCCCACACACAATACAGATAATGGATCCAGAGAGGAGGCTGTTCCTCTTTCCCTGGTCAGCGGAGGACGACCCTGGGAAGTCCCTTAATTGTACTCCTGCCCGAGTGGCCCCATGGGGCTTTGCAGAGGTGCAGAACTGCCGAAGTGCAGGTCCACCCCCCCGAACCCCCCGATGCACCTGAGACTGCTGTAGAACCAGAGCGGTGCTGGGGGCTGCTCACGCCTGTCCTGGGACCTCTGGCCCCAGCCAGCTAGTGGAGAGTAATTGTGCCCCTAACCTGCCCTGTGAGCAAGGCTGGCTCTGCAATGCCTGCAGGGACCCTCACTGCAACATCCAAAGCTGTGCTTCTGCTTCCACTGAGCTCAGCAGATGGACACAGGGGAGGCCCTAGGGAGGGAGCTTCCCCTGGGAGGGCACCAGTGCAACCTGGCATAGGGATAGGGAGCTTTCCAGGTGAGCCACCCCCCCATCCCTCTCCTCCAGGATGTGGCTTCAAGCAAATGAGGCGGAGAACCACAGGCTGGGTATTGTAACGGCCAAAGCAGCAGCGAAAGACAAGGAGTCCCTGGCTACCGTTGCAATGGAGGCAGCAGCCCTCCTGCAGGAGTTTCTAGTCCAGAACTTTGGTGGACCCCCAGTGGCGACCGTGGACTAGAGCCCTGCACGGATACAAATATGTGGATCCGTGTCTGATCTGCATCTTCAAGAAATGGTCTGTGGATATCCGCATTGTACCCACGGACTGGATATCCGTGGATATAATGCGGATATCCATGGATTAGCAGGGCTCTACCCTGGACAGCACAGTCAGGGAGCTGGACAGCCAGAGAACAACCCAGCCTGTCAGTGTATTACCGCTGTGTCTGGTCTACCGCGCCAGGTGCTGCAGAGATCCAAGAGAGCTCTTCCTGTTTTGCAGAGGTCCTAGATCCAGAAACCTGGCGCCTCTTCCACAGGAATTCAAGGCGGCACCAGCAAACACTAACATCTGCTTTCCCCCTGCCCATGACACAGGCAGAGAGCCTGCCCTGAAATAAAGCGGAATGGAGAGCACTGGACAAGTAAATAAATTAACAGGAAGGTAATATAATTAACGCCAGTCAGCAGAGTTTTATGGAAAAGAGTCCATCAAGCTACCTAGATATTTCTTTTTGATGATATTACAAGTCTGGCTGATAAAGTAACCTTGATGTACTATATTTAGACTTCTGTAAGGCATCTGACTTGGTAATGTGAGACATTTTGATTAAAAAACTAGAATATAAAATTAACACAGCACACATTAAATGGTTTAAAAACTGGCTAGCTGATAGTCTCACCATGTTACTATAAATAGGACTGGAACATGTCAAGTGGTGTCCTACAGGGATCATTTCTTGGCGCAATGTTCTTTGTCATTATCAATGACGTGGAAGAAAACATAAGTCATCACTGATAAAAATTAGGGGAGCAGTAAATAATGTGACGGACAGGTCTTTGATGGAGCAATCTGGATCACTTGGTAAGGTGGGTGCAAGTAAGGTGCATTTTTATATGGATAAATGTAAATGCATTCAACTAGGAACAAAACAATGTAGGCCATACTTACAGGGTGGGTGACTCTACCCTGGAAAATAGTGATGCTAAAAGGGTTTGGAGGTTATGGTGGATAATCAGTTGAACACAAGCTCTCAGTGTGATGCTGTGGCTAAAAAAGGGTAATGTGATCCTGGGATGTGTGAAGAGGGCAATCACGAGGAGGAGTTGATCGGGCACCGGGTACAAGCTCTGCTGGAACCCTGCATCCAGTTCGGGTGCCCACAATTCAAGAAAACATTTAATACATTGGGGAGGAGTCAGAGAAGAGCCAGAATGAATAAAGGATTAGAAGACATGCCTGAGAGTGATTGAGCATCTTGAACCTATCTATTTAGCTTAACAGAGAGAAGGACAAGGGGTGATTGATCACAGTCTGTGAATACCTAGATGGGGGCAAAGATTCAACAATGGGCCCTTCAATGCAACAGAGGAAGGTCTAACATGATCCAATTGCTGGAAACTGAAGGTAGGCAAACCAGACCGGAAATAAAATGTGCATTTTTAACAGAGAGGGTAACTGTTAATTAACCATAGGAACAATTTACCAGTGGTCATGGTGGATTCTCCATCATTGACAATTTGTGAATCAAGATGGGGATGGTTTTCTAAGAGATTGGCACTAGGAATTATATTGGGACAGTTCTCTGGCCTGTGTTATACAAGAGGTCAGACTGGCTGATCACAGTGGTCCCTTCTGGCCTTTGTGCCACCCAAATGGCACTTTCTTGATGTGGAGTTCACACAACACAGGCCTCTCTAGGACCCAAAGCCTGTGCAACAGGCTAGACTGGAGCTAAGGCTGAAGGGGAGAGCAAGTCCCTGGGGGAAAAGAAACAAGGAGTCTAGTGCACTTTCAAAGGCTAATCCATTTATTTATTGGATAAGCTTTCGTGGGTGAAAAATCCCACTGCGTCAGGTGCTTGAAGATCCCTGCGTGGAGCATTCCATGGCATTATACTTGTGGTCAGGCACACTGGCTACATCTACACTTGTTAATTTAAGTCGACTTAGCATGTCCCCACGCAAAAATTAAGTCAACTTAGAGGGGACCCTGCCAAATCAACCTAGAGCATCCACACGGGACGCCTAGGTCAACTTGTATGGGGTAGGTGGACCTGGGACAGGTCCACGGAGGCAGGGGGGCACCCCTTGACAAGTGCCAGGGGGCTCAGCATTTGCACCATAGTACCTGGGTACAATGGGGGCTGAGGGGGACAGGGACCCTGGCAGGGCATAGGAGCAGGGTGGGCAGGACTCTGCCCTGCCCTGTGGGGAAGTACACAAGGCTGTGGCTGTGCCAGCCACCCTGGCAGGGAGGGCAGTGGGGAAGCCCTGAAGCCCCCAAGTTGACTAAAGTCAACTTAGGGCTACTCTGCGTCCACACTGGCTAAATCGACTTTCTAAAGTTGACTTAGCCAGTAAAATCGACTTTAAATGGAGGTTTTCTAAAGTCAACTTTAAAATTTCCTTAAGTCAACTTAAGCAGCAGCTTAAGTCGACTTGAGGAAAATGTAGTGTAGACGCAGATTAAATTAAGTCGATTAAAGCAAGTTTAAGTGTAGATGCACCCACTGATAGCCAACGGTGCAAATGCTTACTGGTGAAAAGACAGTTATTCCCAGAGCTGTAACACCCTTGAAATTTACTGTGCCTCATAGGAGTGTGGGGTAATTAACAAGCCCTATTTGGGGATCTTTTGAGTGCTCCCAAGACCCAGCCCCCCTAAAAGTCACTAGCAAAATCAACTTTTTTTTCTAATTCCTCCCCTCCAACACACACAGTGGGCTCAGAGTACGGCTCTGATCCTCCCCAAACTGATCTCAGTAGGCACACGACCCCTGCAGTCCCCTGCTAGAAGCAATATTTCCAGAATTCTGGGCAGACTCCAGGACAGGGTTATCCAAAGGGAGTGACCTACACTTGTGCAGCAGGATGAGGGTTCTGCAGCAGCCCAGAGTTACCAGGGAATTTGCCATCATTGTAACTGGGCACCTTACATTGCCACACAGTGGCCATTGAGCCCACGCATCAGCCATGTGACAAAGTGCACTCACCTCAGCACACCCCCCACGGCTAGGCATGGAATTGCACATCTGATTCAGCTACTGCTCTCTACTAACAGCTGCCCCAACCCTGCAGTGGGCCACCTCCCCTGGGGACCTGGTTAGGTCTTTTTCAGTCCCACACCTTCCAGCTAACCAGGAGTCCAAACAATCTTGCAGCCTCAGGCCAGATCTCTGGCCCAACCCCTAATCTTTGCTTTGCACCACCTTTCCCAGCAGTTGGCAGGGCAATCCAGACCCTCTCTTTTCGCTAGGGACCACTAGGCAATGTCTGGCTATTCACACCCATCCCTGCATCCTCCCTGGGTGCCTTCTACCATGTTCCATCTGCAGACCTTTCCCACTCACTGTCTCACCCAATTCCCCACAGACTCTCTTCCTTCAAGCCATGGATGGTAGGATTCCCCACTAGTGCCAACTTAACCCCATTTCCCACTCCCCAGGCCTTAATTTCAGCTCTTCATTTACCACCCCATACTCTCTGCCACTCAGCTAAATCCCTACACCCCAGAGCTGTATTTTGAGTCCTACCTCCAAAGTGAAGCCCTCACCTGTGGCTTTTTCTTCCATCCTTCTCCCCACTGCACTCAGCCAATTTTCAAAGAACAGAAATCTTCAGCCTCCCTGCTCTTAGGTCTTCACCAAGCACCACTTATGACTTGCTCCAGACTTCTAAGGAAACCTGACTCTTCCACAGGTGGGCCTGCTAATTGATCTACTTAACACCCCTGCAGGTTCCTATTAACTCTCTCAGTCCCAGGGTGGGGCTTACACCCCATTTCAATCCAGACACTGTGAGTTAGAACATGGTCCCTAGCAGTTTTCTGAGACTGGATCTCATGCACATTTGTGGTCGGGGCTCCATCTGGACATCTTCCTCTTATTTAAGAGCTTTTCACAATGCCACAGGCAGACTTTGATTAGAAATATTATCAAGGAAATTAGCATTACACAAACTGAAGTAAAGTGAAAGACTAAGATGCCAGTAAGCAGTTGAATTAATGCAATCCTGTCCCCCCAGCTGATTCTTGGGCAATGGGACTGACTGTGATCAAAGGAAAGTAAGCCACTGGGACATTTGGTCCAGGGGTTCCAGATACAAACCCCCTAACACGAGCTTCTCAGAACATTATCTGTTTCTTTGGACTTTGTGGGGTAGAGCTAGGGAACGTTAGGGGCTGGTGGAACAGTGCAGGGATGTGGAGGTTTGGCGGGTGCTGGCTAACACCTTGGTCCTTTTACCAACCTTTGCCCCTTTTGGGCTGCTTGCTGACACATTACTGATGTGCCTGTGCAGCCCAAGACAATGCCCACTACCTGGGATTGTTAATTACCATTATTAGCATGGGAGATCATCCAAACCCTGCATTTTTGAAAACCCAGTTTGAAAGCTAGAGCTTTAAGGAAAAATTGGGCTTCCAGCTGAGCAAGTTTTCTGTGATCCCTTGAGGGTTAAGGGATAGTCCTCAAAGATACCTTTATTCTCTGGGAGCTCAGCAGCAGAACCATCATGGAAAGGGAGTTTGGCACTCTCCCCTTAACTGACATACGGGGAGGGAAGAGTGCTGTCTGTTCCCTCCTTTCTCCTCTTCAGATACCCTCCCCAGGGCTGTGCTGCCGGGCTGAGAGAGGACTCACAGCACACGTCCTTCCACAGCTCCCTAACATAGGAAAGAAAGCTAGAACTCCCTGTCTTCCCCACACTGCCTTTAGCTGTGGAGAAGGCACTCTGGGATCAAGGGGCTCTAGGCCATCCCTGTGATGCTGCTGCTCCTAGGGGGGAAGGAAGGTCAGTGCTGGGGAATGTGGGGAGGAAAAGAAGGGGTCAAAGGAAGTTTCCACTTTGCCCCCAAAATCCCCCTTCAGAACATGACACCACTGACTCTCTGCATTGTTCCTGTATCTCCTGCCCAGCAGCACAACCTGTGGGGCCCTCCCAGATACCAGCCCCAGCATGGGGCAGGGGTTTGGGGAGCAGAAGACAAGGAGAGGACATGGGGAAGTGGCAGGACCAACATACAGCCAGTGGCTTCTGTGGCTGCTTTTATCGTTGACAAGAAACTAGAGGCAGTAGAGGGGGACAGCTGGGCTGGGGGACAGGGACGTGCTGAAGATTTTAAAAAAAAAAAAAAAAGGAAAATTAACTGTCCAAAACTTTCCTTAATGCTCAAGTCAGGTTGCTTGGTGGTGATGGCACCAGACAAAGGGACCCCAGCTGAGTATGTGTAGATCAACGCTGGAATTCAAAACAAGCCAAACCCTGACACGTTTTTCTCAGTCGTCCTTCCTAGCTGCTTCTCATGGCGCCCCATGGGGACTATGGCCAGCTCCAGGGAGCAGCATTAAGGTCCCGTTGTGGGGATTCTAAGTTGATGTGACCCCGCCCACTCCATGGGATGAAGAGACGGCTCCTCTAGCACGACAGGTAGAGGACACGGCTGACACACACGCTCCCCTGGTAGAGGACAACAGTGGGAAATATAGGTGATAGGATGAGCTTTTCCCCCACCTATACGGGGATCATGCCGCAGGCCTTAGAGACAGGTTTACGTGGCTTGTTTAGCCAGCAAGGACCTGCTCCTCTGATTGTTATTTCTGGTTTGCTCTCATGCCTTGCCCCACCGGTCACAGTCCCCGCATAAATACGGGGTGACACTGTCAGCAGGGAAAGAGTCCTGCCCCTTGTTTCTCAGCTATAAGAGGCAAAATGTGGGGTTGTCCCAAGTCACAGGAGAAGTCTCCTGCTCTAGCGCATGGCACTCAGCTCTCAATGTCGAGCGGCTGGGCTGAGACTGTGAGAGGGCGGCCGGCACAGAGGGGGAGAAGCTCAGCAGCCAGCTGAATGACACGCTCCCGTTTGGGGGGCAAGGCATGCTCAAATCTAGCTACCTGGAAGGCTGCAGCCCACAGCAGGGCATGCAGTCAAAACATTAGAGGACGCTGGTTCCTAGGGCTGTTTTCTTTATTGCAATCCATTTACTGAGAGACAACCCCATTCCCCTTGGTCCCCAGCCCTGAATGATGGAGCCTGCAAAAGGCTCTAGTGTACCCAGAGCTGCCGCTCGCTGCTCTGAGGAGAACGTAGAGCCTGGGACTCCCAGACCCTCCTGCTGAATGTGGGCATCACCCAGCAGCTTGCTGAGCAGGATTTGCCCACTCTGTGCTGGGTGTGGCAGGAAGGGCACCCCACATATTCTGTCCTGTACTCCATAGGGGAATGGAGGTGGAACGGAGGCTGGCAGGGTCCAGGAGCAAGTAGTACAGCCACTGGTTAAATGGACCTTCCAGTGTCCCAGGAATCCCAGGCAGTGGGGATGTAGCCTCCTTAATAATTTGAATCTTGGACAGGTTCCTGTGCCCCCGACTCAGTTCTTCCAGGATGAGCTGGCTGTAGCACTGTGGGTGGCTGAACGGCACTCCCTGGGAGGCTGGTGAAGATGGGGCATGTGCAATAGATTCTCTGACCATGTCCTGGGAGGAAAAGACCAGAAGAGTCTGAGATTCTGAACGGACGCCGCCGGCTAATGCAGTCTTAGCTCCAGATCCGTGCTGGCCTCAAGGGGTGGGGAGGTAACTGGTACCTATGTCCCAGACAGGTCTCCTTCTCTGCATAGGGAAGTTCAGTCAGGTTTGGGCAAACAGCCCTGCGATGCGCTCTCCCTGGTCTACCCCCAGCTTCAAGCTCTCTCAGGGAAGGAGCTGCTGTGCCCTTCCTAGGGCTCTCTCTGGGCAAGGATGTCCCGGACACACGTGTACAGGAACACATATTGATCCTGAAAAGAGGCAGGAGACAGAAAGGGGATGTTTAGAGAGACGTTCCAGGACATGGATTTGTCCCTGGCTTGCCTCTCAGGAGTCACTGCAATTACTCTGGGAGACGCCACTCAGTCCCACTAACTGTCATGATTCTGCAGTTACCTCTATTTCACATAATCAGGTCATAGAAATCTCAGGATGGAAGGGACCTCGACAGATCATCAAGTCCAGCTCCTAGGCAGGACCTAGACCACCCCAACAGGTGTTTGTCCAACCTCTTCTTAAAAATCTCCAGTGAGGGAGATTTCACAACCTCCCTTGCAAGCCTATTCCTGAGCGTAACAACCCTGAGAGTTAGAAAGCTTTTTCTAATACCTTACTGCAGATTAAGCCCATTACTTCTTGTGCTACCTCAGTGGACCTGGAGAACAAAGCAGGTCCCACCTCTGTCTTCTTTTTTCAAGACTAAACATGGTCAGTTTTTTGACTTTTCAAAAGAGGTCAGGTTTTCTAAACCTAGTAGCATTTTCTTCCTCTTCTGGACTCTCATTTGTCCACGTCTTTCCGAAAGGGCAGTGCCCAGAATTGGTGCTCCAGCAGAGGCTAACCAGTGGGACAATTACCTCCCATGTCATGCACATGGCACACCTGTCAACATATCCCGGAATGACCTTTTTTGCAACTTCACGCTGTTGGCTCATATTTAGTTTGTGATCCACTATAGCCCTCAGACCTGTTTCACCTAGCCAGTTATTCTCCATTTTGTAACGGTGCATTTGATTTTTCCTTCCCAACTGAAGTACTTTGCACTTGTCCTTGAATTCCATCTTGTTGATTTCACACCATTTCTCTAATTTGTCAAAATTGTTTTGAATTCTAATCCCATCTTCCCAAGTCTAGCAACCCCTCCCAGTTGGGTGTCATCTGCACATTTCATAAGCACATTCTCCAATCTATTATCCAAGGCATTAATGAAAATATTGACTACTACCAGAACCAGGTCTGATTTCTGGAGGATCCTACTAGATACACTCTTCCAGTTGCACATTGAACCACTGATGACTACTCTTTGGGCACTCTTTCAATCAGTTGTGTGTGCCCACCTTTCATCTACAGCACATTTCTCTAGTTTGCTCATGTGACTAACAGGTAGGACCTGTCAGAAGCCTTAGTCAAATCAAGATACATCATTTCTACTGCTTCCTCTCATCCATTAAACCATTAACTTTATAAAAGAAGGAAATTAAGTTGGTCTGGCATGATTTTTTTCTGGACAAATCCATGATGGCTAATCTTATAATCCTATTATTCTCTAGGTGCTTACAAACTGATTGTTTAATCATTTGTTCCTGTATCTTTCCAGGGGTCAGAGTTAGGTGATTAGATTCCCTGCATCTTCTTTGTTCACCTTTTTAAAGGTAGTAAATTCCATGCCTGAATTATTGGAATACCGAGAATTTCAGGACCCAGCACCATTAACTGTACGGTGCTGGCTCTGCCAGTGTGTGGATACCGTCTTGGGAGGAGCCTGTATCAAGAAGTCAAGCCAGAAAACAATTACAGTTACCCTGCAGAATGTAGGGTTAAATAGAGAATAGGGTTTTTTTTCCCCATTACAATAGATAATTTTGCTTTCCTTTTTCCCTCACTGCCCTCCTATATGCTGTTGTCCACGGTTTGAATTTATTTTCCTCCCATTCTATATGTTCTCGATCTTCAGGCACCTGACAAAGAGGGATTTTCTCCCACGAAAGCTCATGCAATAAATAAATGTGTTAGTCTTTAAAAGTGCCACCAGACTCCTTGTTTGTTTTACTGCAGAACTATTAATGGAGCTGGGTTCTGGTTTAATGATGCACGTGGGGGAGTAAACTCAAGCGTTTCAGGCACAGAGTGACCCTTCCAGGGATCTGAAGTGGAGATGTGTAGCAGGAAGTGCTGCTCCAGGGTAATCCAATTCTGCTGGTTATTGGCTTCCAGTAATTGGCCATCCCATGGGGCAACCGCAACATGGCCACAGCAAGAAACCACTGTGGTTTCATCCAGGGAACATGCAAAGTAAAAGCATCCTGGAGTAGCTGCACAGATATGGAAGAGCCCTTCGTTTCCATCTCCATGTGTGCTCTGGGGTTTGAGCAAGCAGACATGGGAAGTCTCATGTTCCATTGGCTCGTTCCCTGCCTAGCAGGTTGGCAGGGTCGAGGGGTGTATAAGAGAATCCTGTTTGTGTGCTCCCATAGGGCTGCCCTCTCTCCCACTGTGTGTGCACTCCACCAACCCCCAGGACCCATGGGGCTTAGATTAGTTAGTGAACTGCTGTGAAATTATTAGTGAAATTAGTGAACGGCTGTCTGTAGGGCACCTGGCAGGGAGGAAGTCACAGAAGGATTTTTACTATGAGTGGGACTGAGAAAGTGGGAGAGCCTGTCCCTAAAGGTGTCTGTGAAACAAACTAATTACATCCAAATCCCTACCCAAAGAACATGTCTGTGGAACCAGAGCTTGGCTCGGGCCTGCCCCTCAAACCCAAGACAGCAGATTCCAACCTGGCAGGATTAACTGCGGAGACCAGCCCCGAGAGGCTGGTGTCACACTACCATCTAGTGGTGTGATGTGTCTCTGCTGCTCCAAACGGAACCTCAACACCATCAGCCACGAGGACGCAGGAAGAGATGCTTCCGATCGCCCTCGTGGCTCCTCACCCCAACCTCTGGGCAAGCTGGTGCTCCGGCCTCAAGGTGCAGCTCAGGAAGGTGCAGATAGGCTCTCAGGGAGTGTCTACACCGCATCTGAGAGCGGCTATTTCTGCTTGAACTCATGCACTAAAAACTGCAGCAGCATAGACGTGGCTCTGGTAGGGACGTGGTGTAACCCCCAAGTCCAAACGCACTAGCTACAAACTCAGGCGGCAAACCCAAGCCACCATCTGTGCTGTAACAGCCACACTTATTTTTCATGTGATCTCCTGTTTACCCGGGCCAGGGAACACACACTCCCAGCTGCAGTGTAGACACACCCTCAGACACTATGCGAGCGTGGTATAAGAATGTATCTAAAACAGAAAGGGGCACAGGACAACCCAGGAGATTTCCTGTGATCCACTCTATCAAGGCTTGTGGTTTTCAGTGCCCAGAGGTGGAGGGGGGGATGTGCCACATGGGATCCAACTAGTGGTTCATGCCCTGGTCTCAGGGAGGGAAGGTCTAGGACAGATAAAGGTTTGGTTTCCAGCTCTCTATGGCTATTTCCTGGGTCTGGGATGAGTGGCAGCTGGAGAACCCCACCTCTCAGAGCCCCTGGGCAGGGCACAATGCCTGTGCTCAGAACCATGACTGGTGTGGGGCTTGAGCAGGACACCTGCCTCAGCGAGGTCGGTCAGGTTCGAGGCTGGGTGAGTAAAGAGCTGTCTGAGGAGAGAGGAGGCTGACCGAGGGTTCAGTGGTGCCCTGGGATGGCTCTGAGTGCTCCCCGATTGTACCCATGCTCCAGACCTCAGTTGTGCACCTGGCCTTTGCTTCCCAGGGTCACTCCTGGCTTCAGCACCCTCTGTGCTACCTACCGGTGTCGGGGTCATGAGGCAGCAGCTTCTCATCAGCCGGAGGGTGACCCCGTAGACGTCCACACTCCGCTCCGCTTTCATCTGCTGGAGCAAGCAGTCCAGGGCAATCAGAGTCCCCATCTGGCCAATACCACTGCTGGAAAGAACAGGCAATGGGGAGAGTCATCAACTCTTCTGCCACCCACCACACAACCCACCCACTGGCCCACGGAAAGCAGTGGGCAGCTAAGGCTTGCCTGCTTCATCTGGTGCAGCTGCAGATATAGGGAATGAACAAGGCCTGTCTGATCATGAAGCCCATCTCCTTGCAGGGCAGGGCACAGAGACCATGCCCAGGTAGGGCCAGAAAGCTGGCCTGGAATCTAAAGGAGCCCTCTGGCAAGCAGGGCACTCCTCGCTGCCTATCGGAGACTGCTCTCTGAACAAGCTAGCACCCCAATTCTAAAACCTCACACTGGCTTCCTTGATGGGGCCGCATGTGCTGACTGTCAGCATCTGAGTTCCAGTCTGGCCCTTGAGGGACCTGCGGTCATTGGATCTTCCTCTGGAGACCAGCACGTGAGGACCGCCAGGTCTTTCGGTCAGCTATGGGCTGGCCTAGCCCTGGAAGGCCCCGCCCCACAAGTGGGTCTCCTGCAGAGAGCGTGGGGACGTTCTTCTCCCTCTGGAGGTGATCAGTCAAGTGGGTTCTGGCCCTGGGGGACTCACAGGGACACGGGAGAGGGAGCTTCGTGGCTGTACCTGCAGTGCAGGAGAAGAGGGCCAGCTCGCTTCCTGTGCGGCATGCACCGTCTCACGGCTGCGAGGAACTCCAGCAGGGACTGGGCATCTGGCTGCTGGTGGCACCCCCACAGAGGGTACAGGAATCGCTGCACCTGCCTCTCCTTCACCTTCTTCTCCTGGCAGGGCAAAGAGAGCTGCCCTGGTTACAGAGAAAGGGGCACCCACAGACGAAGGGCAGGAGGGTGCCATGCTCAGCACAGACAGGCCTGGGCACAAGGGGGGCAGGGAGAGCCCTGCTGCCCAGTCTCTGGCCTGCTGGGTGCCCTGCCTGAGTGATGCATTGGGTCCTGTAGTCCCCATCACCCGATCTGTCTATGCAGGGCCAACAGTGCCTTCTGGGGCAGAGCCCAGCCAGCTCCCCAATGGACGGGTGCTGCAGACACATGGGCAGGGGAAAGTGATGTGAAAGGCGGAGCGGCCATCTCTAGGTCAGAGGTTCTGCGCCTGCCCTCACACGGCACCCAATGGAACATGTGTGATAAGTTAGCAGTTCTCAATCAAGGTCCCAGGGGCCCACGTCTCTCAGACGACCCCACACTGGCTCTCAGGAGAGTCCGAAGGGCCACAGAAGCAGGAAATGTCTGAAGGCAGTGCTTGTAGGTCAGAGCTGAGGGGTGTCAGCAGGGAGTGGCAAAGGTGAGGTGAATCTGCACTGACCCAGACCATACCTGATCCATGGACAGGCTTCACAACCTTGTGGCCCTTGCAAATCCCAGTCCCGGGCTCCCTACCAGCTCTGCCAAGGCCCCTCCTCTGCTTTTCCAGCCACACAACCCACCCCACTTCACCGATATCCTACTGTCCTGCCATTGCTGAGACTCTGCTACGGTTTGTGAGTGGGGATGAGTTCCCCCAAAACTGGGGCAAGCTCGAGAAACCAGTTCCCCTGCCCTCGGAGTTAGAGGCACGTACGTGTTTCAGTCTGAGCTGGATGCACCTCCATCCTGAGACGTGCTTCTCCGTGCCCCGCTGGATGGTCAGCATCTCTGTGTAGACTGGGTTGCCTTCCAGGGGCCAGCATGCCTCACTCAGCACCTGCACACACCAGTAACTCATGCTTAAAGTTCCAGACAGCCCGTCCCTGGGCATTGCTCACTGGTGCTGCACTCGGGGTATGTCTACACTTGAAAAGTTCAATCGACTCTATTAAGTCGACTTAACTTTTCACGCGTGGACAGAGCAGCGAGCCGTGGTGTTTAGCTTTTGCCCAGGTGTTTAGCATTGTTCTTCCCCACCGTCAAGAGCAGAACACTGAGACACCTATGATCCCAGAGTCAGCAGGCCAGTGGCCGGAGCCACGCCAGGCTCCCATGTTGGCACCCTCCTCCTCAGACCACGCTGGTGTAACAAAGGTGGTGGGATGTTTTCTGTCAAATCTGTTTTGCGACAGAAAAATGGATTTTTGACTAACTTCTCCCTCGATGTGCCTGCCCCTTGGGGCACCTCTGCCAGTTTGTCGACAACAGAAAACCTGAAAACCAAACACTTTCCACTTGGACATGCTGCCAGGGTGCCTTATGGGAGCTGTAGTGCTTTATGCTTCATGGCTCTATTCTTGTGCATGGGACAGGCTCCCTGATCAGACTACATCTCCCCTGATGCACCGCCTGTCCTCTCCAATAGGAGATACTCTGGTGCATCAAGGGAGATGTAGTCTGACCAGGGAGTCTGGCCTCCAGTGGAGGAGAATGGAGACAGGAGACAATCAAACTATAGCTCCCATGAGGCACTGCAGATGAATTCCCAAACTGAAATACTTCACGTTTCAGCCAAAGTTTTTAGTATTCAAATTTCTGCCAAAATAAAATGGAGATCGTCTGTAGAAAACCTCCATTTTTCCACCGGCTGAGCCAGCACTTCGGCTAAAGAGTTCCCCAGCTCTCTTGCTAAGCATGTGGCACCACTGTCTTACCTGGCCCCTTTCCTGGCACGGCACCAGGGTGACTATGGTGTGGACGCCATGGTCCCACACCAAATGCCAGAACTCCTCCATGGTCGCCTTGTCAGGCCCTTGCACAGCCAGATAGTCCCTGGCTGAATTGCAGCCCTGTGTGAAGAGCCAGAGTTTTACTCACCCGCCCCAGGAAGAGGGCAGAGGACAACGCCGATTCCCTGCCCTGAGATGACCTGGGGGAAGAGCCAGAGTTCAAGAAAAGGAAGGAAGCCTGGCAGCTTTGGAAGCAAAGAGAGGAGAGAAAGTGTTAAATAGTCAAGCAGGGACTGAGTCAGAGCCAGAATGAAGGGGACAGTTGAAGTTCAACCCCATGCAGTGATTCCCTCGCCCAGGTGTGCCCAGATCAGTGCTCATCGCAGCAGAGTGGCTATGGAGAAACAGGCTACAGAGACAGGCAAGTGACCGCTGCTCTCCATGGGGGCAGGAGCCTCAGGCGGTTGGAGGGAGGGAGGGAGTTTCTGCTCTCCAGGGGATCAAAGTGGGAGAGAGCAAGGGGATAAGGCAGGGAGTGAGATCACGCCTCAGAGGGGCGACTCACCGGGAGCAGCCAGGCCTGGCTGGTATCTAAGAAGGGGCCTTGTTCCACTGATGCAAACTTCACTCTGGAGCGATCATCTGTCAAACAGGCCAGGCATGAGATGTGGAGGAGGACCAGCCCCGCTTGGCCTGCTCACCCAGCCCCACACGAGACCAGCTTCCTGCAGGGATTCCCAGCCCAGCATAAGCTCCCTTCCAACCTGTGTCATAGCTGCACAAGGCCTGTGCTGGAACTCGCTCAATCCCTTCTCAGGGAATGGGCCCCCCTTACTCTCA
Source organism: Pelusios castaneus (assembly GCA_007922175.1). NCBI lineage: Eukaryota > Metazoa > Chordata > Testudines > Pelomedusidae > Pelusios > Pelusios castaneus. Next base: position 305,514 of record ML686119.1, read on the forward strand.
GCCGGGGGTGCAAGCTCCTACCCTCATTCCAGCCACAGTCTGTTCACTTCTGTGCATGCTTCTTCTGCATCCAGGTCTCGCCTGGGGGACTCTTTGCCAAGAGCTGGGGGAAAGCTTGAAGATGCTACTGGGGAAGATGACACAACCCCTGGCTACTCTGATCCTTAGGCCAGAATCCAGCCCTGGTGCTGGCCCTCTGCCCAGCTGGCACCCACCCTGGGGATGGAGTGGCCTCTGTGGCACTTACATGGGAGGAGGCTGGAGCAGGGCCGGCTCTCCTGGATGCCTGCAGACGGGGATGCAGAGCTGGCTTTGTCCTTCGCAACCTCCAGAAGGATCTGCCACAAGGAACAGGATTGACAAACTCAGGGGTGGAGTGGGAGAGGTCAGGGCTGTTCCCAGCTTTGCCCTGCAGACCCTGCCTGCAGTGGAGGCTGGGCAGATGGCTCCTGGGGGATGCCCTGCCCTGGAAGAGAGCAGGGGGTGAATCCAACCCAAACGGCAGAGCTCCCAGGGCAAGCTTTCGTCTGATCTTCAGCTCAAGGAGCCAGCCCCATGCCTCAGTGTCCCCATTGGGGCTGCCTGCCAAGCTGCGCGGCACCTGCCCGCTAGGCTGTCTAACCTCTGGCTGGGAAGTCCCAGGCCGGTAGCAATGCCATCTCCACCCCATTCAGATTTGATGGGTGTCTGAATGAGCAGGAGCTGCTCTCTCGGGGGGTCCTTGTGTGTCCTGGCCCAGCCGCTAACACTCCCTTTATCCCCAACGTGTGTGGGGGAGCAGGCATCTGTGCCTCAAGCCAGGCGCTTGTACCTCATGCTCCCGCAGGAAGCCGGCATTGCACTTGGCTGATTTCTGCGCATGGTGCTGCATGAAGCTTTTGAGAGGGATGGGGCAGGAGCTGGGAAAACAGGTGGGGAGGGTGGTTAGCAAACTCCTTTGTGCTCATGTGACATCAAGGGCCAGGTCACTCCATCCATAGGGGGAAGCCCCCACCCCGCCCCAGCCCAACTGTGAGCTCTTTAGGAGCAGCCAGCCACCATTTGGAGAGGACATCCCAAGGCCAGACAGCCCTGGCGTGTGGGGTGCATCTCTGCTTAGGGAGGGAGACCCAATAATGAAGCTCACAGGCTTCGGGATGAGCCCTGCTGAGGCCTGTGGAGTGTCTGGGGCAGCACAGAACATGTCCCCAGTTTTCTCCCACCACTGGCAAAAAGGAAAAATAGTCCCAATTATTCCCCCCTCCTGGAGTGGCTCCCCACCACGGAAGGAAAGGCCTGAGGCCAGAATCCAGCCTTGCCATGGTGCTTGAAGAAGGGCCAGTCCTGTTTCTTGGAATTGAGCCCCAGACCTGGATCTGGATCGGAGTTGAATCCGAGCCTGAGTGCCCACATGCCTGGGACGGGCTAGGTGCACATGGCCTTACCTCTCTGCCCCAGCCAGGCCCCAGAGAAGCTCCTCTGCAATCTTTTCCAGAACACAGCTGTGCAGGAAAACATATTGGCCCTGGAAGGCAAGGGCACGCAGTCAGCGCAGAGCGAGCCCACCTCAATCATGGCACCATGCAGAGTGGGGGACGCTGGTGGGAAGGGCAGCCCTGCCCACTGGGCAGAGCACAGCCTTGCGCAGAGAGTCAGGCGCCCTGTCCAGCCCTACCATGGCGTGGATAAGGCAGCCTCCCACTCTGTGAAATGGGGGGCAGTAACACTGACCCACCCCGGCAGGGAGTTTAGCTCTTGTGCCCAGCTCTGGAAGGGTCGCATGACACTGCCAGTGAGATTATTTGGATCCAACAATCAACAAAGGGTCCAGAAAAGAGCCCTGCAGCAGGAACATGCACGCAGCTCCTGGCAGGCTATGGGGGATCTCTTCTGGATTACCCCCAGCCTTTCTAAGGAAGCTCCCGCAGACCCGATTAGCCCTGAGCAGCTCCCCGTGGCTCCCGCTCTGGCTGCATGTCCGGTGGCATTGTGAGACTGGGAGCCAAGTGAGAGGTCAGCAGACCTCTGAGCTGCTCTGGGCAGCATGGAGTCGCTCACACTTGGGGTCTGCTGAGTTGGGATAGATTCAGACCGATCTACTTTAGATTCCTCCTCTTAGTCACACAGAGCCCCTCCCTCCAGTTCTGTATCACCTGGGTCCCCCAATCCTGTGTGACACCAGGGCCCCCCGGTTCCCCGGCCCTGGGTGCCGTTGGCTACGCTGCTTCCCCAGGCATTCTGGACCTGCCCGTACTAAATTTCAGAGCCGCGCGTTCCTGCTGCAGGTCTGGCCAGGCACAAGGCTGCTGGGAGATGGCACGGAAGGGTGGATCTATTAGGGGTATGTCTGAGCCCTGAGCGGGACACAGGAGCTCCATGCAACCCTGGCACCATGCCAAGGCAGGGCTGTCCTGTGGCCGGGGGGGCGTGGAGAATCTGGGATGTTAGGAGCTGGTTGCCATGCAAAAAGGTGGGAGAGCTGAGCTCTGGGCTCCCTAGCAGCCCTGCTGATTTTGTGGCAGAGAGGAACGGGGGGAAGGCAGGGCCTTACCAGTGTCTGAATCATCTGGTAGCGGCTCATCCGCATGGTGTAAACCGTATTAAAGACATCCACCACCTTCTCCTCCTTCAGCTGTTGCAGCAGCCGGTACAGGGAGATAAAGGTGCCAGAGCGGCCCACTCCTGCACTGCAGCAACACAGACAGCAAGGGGTTAACGTGGGGAGGTTTCTCTCCAGCAGGCACAGCCGAAGTGGCTGGGGCCAGGAGGTGGCCATCAAACTCCAGCACAGGCTCCTGGCCTGAAGGAGCTCTGGGGGTTGTAGGGCCAGAGAGTTGTCTTGGGTGGGGGGAGTAGGTGTGGGGAATTGCAGGAGTTGTAAGGTCAGGGAGTTGTCCTGGGGAGGAGCTGTGGGGCTGCAGAGCAGTCCTGGGGCGGGGAGCTGGGCTGAAAGGTGGGGAAGCACCTCCACAGTCTCCAGCGCTTGTGGGGCTAGGTCAGGGGCAGTGTCCCCCCCTCACTGTCAGCTGGGAGCCATCATTCCATCCCTAGGACTCTCACCATCCCGGGGTGCCAGTCCCAACATACAAGGAGGAGCCCAATCTCCCAGCCACATCTCAGGGAAAGACACCCCTTCCCCGTAAGCCCACACCTCACAGAGCTTAGGGCAGGCTAAGCCTCACCTGCAGTGCACCAGCGTTGGCCCCGAACCCTTTGCAGCTTGCACGTGCTCTTGCACCAACTCCATGAAGCTGATCAAGGAAGCTGTGGACTCGGGAATGCCATGGTCAGGCCATGCGGTGTATTGCAGGTGGGTGACGTGTCTCTCCACCTGTAGGTCCTCCTGTCACAGAAGGTGGTGGGGCGTTAGCACGCGGCTATTCACGGGGAAATTCCCAGTCTTTCTGGAGCCCAGGCGCTGTCTGCTGCAGCTTCGAGAGTTATCTCAAGGGGTGGGAATCGACTACCAGCACTTGAAGAGACTGATGCTGGGGCTATGTCTCTGGGCATCGGAGATCCTCAGCCTGCCCTGTGTATCCGGGGGCCCCTGGTGCTCCCCAGCCAGTCCCAGATGTCGCTTACATCAGCTCTGAGCATGCGTGCAAACAGCTGCTGCGTGGAGAGACAGGAGGTCTGTTCAAGGCCCGTCTCCATGGCATATGCGGGCCTCGGCAGGCTGCACCACGCGGCTCTGCCATCATGCTGCTGTCCTGCCCTGCCCAGCGCCGGGGAAGCCTCCTGGGAGGCGGCCTGGCTATGAAGTGGCGGGGGCCCATCTACGCATGCAGTTAGCGCGGTGCAGCCTTCAAGGTGACTGAGCATCTGAACACAAACAGCTGTGAGCCGCACAACACCTCATGACGGGATGGGGAGGCCAGGCGGGGTGACTGTGAATGGGATGGGGATGAAAGGCCCGGGAGCCCCTACCCTGGTAGCTGAGGGTTATTGACAATCCAGGTGTGGATGGACCCGTTTCACTTGTGGCCTCGTTGGAGGCCAGCTGCCCACGGATGAAAGGGCAGGGCACTATCTAAGATGCCCCACCCAGCCGGCAGCGAGACGCCCTGTGGCAGAACCCTTGCGGCGTGGGGGCTGCACCAGCTCCTCCTGGCTGCTCACTCACGTGCCAGAGTTTGAACGTGCGCGTGGTCCACTCGTCAGAGCTGCTCTCGGAGATCAGGTGAATGTGGAAGGGTCCGTAGGAACCCGGAGACGATTCTGACGGCCAGTAGTGATCGCACAGCACCTAGCAGGAAGGCAGAGCGTCAGGATCGGGAGAGAGACGGGCACCCACAGAAAGAGCTGCAGCCACTGGAGAGCCAAAACCCCAGAGCTCAGTATACATCCAAGCTGGCTCTTTGGGCCACTTTGCATCGTCTGCTGGGGAAGCAAAATCTGTGCACGGAGGCAAATGCCAGGGATGGGCGGCGTGGGCTAATGGCCATAGTGGCTAGTAGCACAGCAGCTTAGCAGCAGAGCCAGCAACTCTCCACTGTGTGTCTTTGGGCAGCTCTCTTCCCCTCACTCTCTCACTTTCCTCTTTGGTGGGATAGGGTTACGGTCGGCGTCTTCCACACCGAGGGGCCAGGAGGGGTCATTAATCCCCATGCACTGTGTTCATCTCACAGCTAAGTTATTTGTCTGCACCGAGGCATTAGAATTATGGGCACAAGAAATACTTAGTGAAGATACACGTAGCCTGGCTGGGTGCCCGCACACCCAGCACTGCCACCCGCCTTCACCCTGTCCATAGGCCTCATTCCCGGCCTGGGAGCATGTCCAGCCGGACGCAGAAGGCCTGCATTAATGGAACTGCACTTGCATCTGGCTGCAGGTGGAGGTCTTCCTAGCCCGAGCAGTGTAAGCCCCCCCGCCCTCCCACCTGTCCTCCAAGCCCTGTAGCCAGCCCTACCCGTCCGTTCTCCATGCCCACTGTCAGCATGACGATGGTGCAGATGCTCTGCTCCCAGACCAGCCGCCAGAAATCCTCAATGGTCTTCTTCAGCGGCCCCTGTGTGGCGATGAACTCCTGCGGGGAGGTGTAGCCCTGAGGCGGAGACCAGAGAGCCAGAGTCAGCCCTGGCCAGTGGCTATTAGACCCTGAATTTGGGGATCAGTCTGGTCCCTCCACCAGAGGACCAGGTGCCCGTTTACCTCAGCCCTGGAGCCAGGATTGGCAGATGGCAGTGGGGGCTATTAAGGGATGCCTTAGAAGAGTGTGTTTTCCCCTGGCGTGCCCAGTGGCATGAAAGAGACAGGCACCCCTAAACCTCTCCAGTTTGACCCTGCGAGGAGAAGCGTCTGACCTCAGTGGGGCTCACGGGGCTCTTGCCCCAATTTCTGAAGCAGCTGCTGTGGAAATAACTAGCTGGACCCTTGTTCTGGTCCAGCCTGGCCATTCTTATGTTTACTGCCTTAGACACACGCATGCAACACACGTACATGGGCACACGTGCTCCCAGGCACGCTGGGTGCCCCCTGGCCATTACCTGAGTAAGTCCCCTGGATGGGGGGACCAGGTCTAGCATCCATCAAGTGCAGCTGTACAGAGCAGGAGGAGAAAGAGGAGACAGACGGAGACAGGCAGTAAATCGAGAGAGGCTGAGAGCGAGATGGTCCGCAAAGGGCAGAGCAGCAGCTGTGGCCACACCCCATGCACACACGTGGACACACACAAGAGCAAACACTCCCTCAGCCACGCACAGACTCCACTCCACAGCAAACCCTGCTGCTCCAGTCTCCCGTCTCCAACACGTTTCAACACCGGCCGGCCGGCGCCAGCTCCCATGTCATCTGCCGGCCAGCCTCAAATGTTTCTGGGACTAATGCCTGCTTGTCAGCCAGTCCCACTTAAAGCTCCCATTGTGGTTGCCCTCTGCATATGCCAGCCATATCCTCCCCTCATGGGCAGGGGTTCCTGGGTGGCTCTGAGGATGAGGGGAGCGGGCACTCACAGGGATGAAGTTGGCATTGATGTAGTCGGAGTGGGGCTCTTCCCCCAGCTGGCTCAGCCTGACTCTTGAGTGATCATCTGCAAGAAACCAAACAGCAGTTGCTCTCTGGGCTCCGCCTTACCACACCAGCCTCCCGTGCCCCATGAGAGCTCAGGAGACACAGCCATTTTGCCTTCTTGGGAGCCCCCCCTTTCAAGGCAGGAGGCACAGGGAGGCAGCAGGCAGGAGCCAATTCAGAGCCTGTGGGCCTACACCCCTTGTGGCACGCAGCCTCCATCAAAAGGAAGTCACTAGCATTATACCCAATTTACAGATGGGGAAACTGATGATGTGACTCTGCTGTATCCAGTAGGCCATGCTGTCTCCCATGCTGGCCACCCTGGAAAATATCCCCCGAACCATTGTGTGTCTTGGCATCCCTGAGCGTGGCATGGAGATGAAACCCCCCTGCCTCTGGGGCAGGGGTCTTGCTAGTGTGCCCCCAAGAGCCTGGGATGGAAGGTGCCAGGAAAGGGCAGAGCGGGACCATCTGTCTATTCTGCCCCCAAGGGGAAGCTGCAGTTTGAGAATCCGCCATGGGAGACCCAAGAGAGGAACGGGGTATAATGGGCTACTCAGTGAAGTCAGCGTGCGCCTCCTGAACACCCTGCCCATGCTCATTTGCTGGGAGGAATGTGGGGTGAGCTGGGGATAGGCACAAAAGGAAGGAGGGAGCCACTGGGGCCAGACCGCTGAACTTACAGGGCAGCACGTGGGGATATCTGTTCTTGGAGACATTTGCAGGGAGCTCCGCTTCCACCTTCGGCTGCTCCTTCCCTATCTCCTTCAGCTCCTGCAGAACACAAGGAGAAACCCAGTGATGCCTCTTGGAGACAGATGTGCCAGGGGAGGGAGATGGCCGGGGTGGGGTACGCATGCCACAGCAAGAGCCTCTCCATCGCCAGCTTGCCAGACAAAGCCAATGGGTCTCTGTGGCATTTGGAGAGACTGCTTTCACAGTGATATAAATCAGGTACAGCCTCATATGCCAGTGGCGATGCCCCAGGGTACAACCAGGAATGGGGAGTGGCATGCCTGGGCAAAAGCCCACATTGGAGGTTCAGCACAGCTCCTGGGGTGCTGGAGGCTACTGTGGTCAGATCTTCCTGTAAAAGCGCCCTGGCACATGTGACTTTATGCCAGGCTCAGGGGCAGGGAAGCTGGGGGGCAGTGGCCCCCCTTGTCTTGAAGTGCTTTCCTTTGTATACAGGGCTGACAGCTTTGTTCAGTGGCTTTCAGCTCCCGCTCTGTAAAAATCGCTCCAACACCACTGCTTGGCAATGGCGCCGGTCGTGACGGCCACACAGGATAGCGACCCACGTGTACACCCCGGTTGCCAGCAGGACGGTATTCTGGGTGCCGGCGTGTGCCTAGGCTGGAATGGGTATGCCAACTCACGTGACAGCCGGACCTCCACGGGCATGGAGACGTACCCTGCGTGTGACTTATAACTGGGCAGGGTGAGGGGAGGAGCAGGAACCAAAAATGGCAGAAGGGCGCAGCGCACACCCCTCACTTTGTGTGACGAACAGAGGCGGCCTTTGGCTATTGAGGGCCCTAGGCAAAGGCCCATTGTGGGGGCCCCCCTCTGTGGCCCCGACTCCCTGCCACTCCTCCATGGCCTTGGGCTCCCCCTCTGAAGCCGGCCCGCCTCCACCTCGCAGCCTCAGTTTTCCCCTCCAGCCCCAGCTTCCCGTTGCCAGCCCCGGTCCCAAGGGCCAGCTCCTCTCCCTGCTGCTCTGTTATTTCACCCCAGAAACCCCCGTGCCACTGATAGCGTGTCTAGGCTGCAACCACCCCCAGAAACACGCCCTCCTTGCAGGCAACGCTCACCTCAAACTCCTGGAAGAAGCCTTGGTTGGCGTTTGCCGTCTTCGCCTCGTAATGCTGCTTGAAGCTCTGTATGGGGATCGGCCGGTGGACATTTCTGCAGGAAATAAAATGGTGCCCATGGAGATGGGAGGCCAGCAGCGCAGGAATTCACTACAACGCAGCCCACGAGACACCCCGAGGAGGAATTATTTCAGGGAAGACCTGTGGCCTGTGTTCCGCAGGAGGTCAGCCCAAATGAGCACAGGTCTGTGACACCCTGATCCCCAGTGCCGGCATACACTGCGGTGGTTACAGAGCCAGATGTGGAGATGGCTCCACAGAGCACTGTCGGTCAAGCTGTCTGCCTCATGTTCCTCCCAGCCCACAGGCTGGAGACCTGGAAGGAGGTTTGCTCCCCAATCAGCAGTCACAGCTAATGGGGATTCTCTTCTAACTCAAGGAGCAGGCTAGATTCTCCAGTCCATGACGGCGGCTGACCTTCACTCTGCATTTGTGAACTGGTTAGAAAGCATTGGCTGTCCTTCAGGGTGATGAATGCCTTTAAGGGAACCTAGCTACATGGGAATCTGCTCAGAAGAGGCGGGGAATTTGAATTACAGCTACCAGCGACTTAGAATCTAAGATAACAAAGAGTGAGCAGGCGTGGCGGCTGCGGGCACTTTAAAACAAGATGGGAAGGATGGGATCGGCAGGAGCTGGGTTCTGAAGCAATTTACAGCCATGCTCCCGTCATGCAGAGCCAGCAGGGTCTACTACATGAGACAGCCTGAGTCCCAGTCACCCACCCGTTCCAGCTGGAAAATGTCTGCTTTGGAGAGCAGTTCACTCACCTCAAGCTATACGTGGCCATTTCTTGTGGTAAGTTGTTCTTCTTCATTCTGAAAGCAAAGCGCAGGGGATGTCACTCGTCCCGGCAGCACAGTGCCTGGGGTCAAGTGCTTTCTTTAGCATCAGGGTCTGTAAGCAGGGCACAGCTCCCTCCCGGTTACACAAATGTCTCGGTTGAACTTTTCAGTGTGGATTCATCACAACCAATGGCTAACGCATGCTGTTCTGGACCTGGCTCACGCCTGAGTCTTGACACAGGTTCAATTAGAAGCCATTTTTAGCAGCAGCTCCTCCTACCATTGCCCAGGCCCATCCTATATCTCATCCCTTGGGAGATGGGCCTCCCTTACCTTTTTCTTCTGACCCACTTCCAGTACACCCATCCGAAAATCACTGCGACAGTCAGGAGAAAGCCTGCAACAATTCCAGCCGCGACTGGCACTATAACAGGACTGGGGTCCCCACTGGCTCTGCCCGCTGCAGAAAAAAAAGTGGGAATTCTCTGTATTTATATTGTGAGTGCCAATGGATCCCAGTGCGCTCCACAAACTGACTCAGCCACTGCAGCTGTGGGCTGGGATCCCGTAGCCTGAGATTCAACCACCCCTTTTTCACATACAGGATTGGTAGAGATTGCGTCGCACGGGAAGGATGACCCAGTGGTTAGGGCACTAACCAAAGACTTTAGAGACCTCTGTTCATGTCCTGGCCCTGCCACTGACTTCCTGTCCAGTCTTGGGCAAATCTTTTAGCTGCTTTGTGCCTCAGTTTCGCTATGTGTGAGCTGATAGCCCTGCCCTGCCTTACAAGGGGATGTGAGTCTAAAGACAGTAAAGGTTATGAAGCGCTTTGAGATCCACTTAGGAAAAGCGAGAGCTAAGTACTTTTATTAAATGTAATTGACACTCAAGAGGCTCCTTTCTGAGCGTCTCCGCCTTGCCATTAGCAGAAATTAATGAGCTCCCCTTCCAGAGACCTCTAGAGGGGATAGCTAGCAAGCCAGAATGAACAACTACAGCTCCCACTAGTGTAAAGTGCAGGCAGACTCCCCCTTACCTGAAAACGTCGTGAAGGACACAGCAGGATTCACCAGGTCATATTTGGTAAAAGCAGCGACGCTGAACCTATGTCAAACCCAAGACCAGAAATTAGTCCCAGTCACTCAGAGGAAACAGGATCGGATTGACCAGGCCACTAGATTTCCATTCCTGTACAGAAAGGACACAGCACTGGGAAAATGGAAACCAGCAATGAGGTGGTGGCTGTCTGGATGGGTTCTAGGAAGGCAACACAGCCTGTTCTCGGTGTATTACACTGTATCTCAGAATAACACCCTTGTCCCCCATGTTCACCGGCGATATGGTTGTGATATGTTTTGTACAAAGTCCTCCTTACGACCTTGAACATCACTCTCCTGTTGAGTTGTGTGTGCTACCATTGTATCTGAAGTTACAGAGTCGTGCTCTGCGTGCGTTACTGAACTATGGTGTGAGGTTAGGAGATGCCCACAGCTAGCCTTTCAGTGGCAAAAAACGAGGAACAAACACATGTAAATTCCCCATCTTCAAATGTCTGATGAAGTGGGATTTTCTCCCACGAAAGCTCATGCAATAAATAAATGTGTTAGTCTTTAAAAGTGTCACAGGACTGCTTGTTTGTTTTACTAACCAGACAAGCGTTGATGGCCCATCAAGAAGACTCCACTCTCCCAGACTACGCGGAGAGAGCACACGTACAATGGGGACTACCTAACTCCCACCTCACAACAAAGATCTTTCTAGCATCCAGAGAGGAAGTGGTCAATGACATTACCACTCGGCCTTTCTTCCCCCCCATCTCAACACCTGGAAGATCATATGGAAAACAAAGACTTTGCACTGGGGAGACTGGTCTCAGACTGAGAAGGAAATTCAGTCTGCATAATAAGAACCATAAACTGCCTGAAACATCCCATGGGGTGACAAACTGCTTGAATCAAATCTTGCTCAGCCTGCAGAATTTAGCCTGTGGTTTTATTTTTATTTCTTACGTAGCCAACTTTGAGCTCTATGCCTACGACTTGATAATCACCTAAAATCTGTCTTTCTTTAGTGAATTGATCTGTTCTATATTTTACCTAAAACAGTGTGGTCTTGGCTTGAAGTGCTCAGAGAATCACAGCTCAGGTTAACAAGGGCTGTTACATGTTCACTACAAAACATTGGAGCGGTGAACTAATTAATGAACTTTCGCTATCCAAGGGAGCATAATCAGTGTAAAACAGTACACTTCTGGGGTGCAAATCTGGAGATGACTAGCTGGTGCCTTTCTTTGTATAATTCATGAGTGCTCAGAGAGAATTCAGGTAATTTAGCTGTGCGTGGGTCTCCACTTGCTGATGGCTGAGTGATCACAGCGCCTGAGGGGTTTGCGACTTCTCACAGCATAGCTCTGTGAGACAGCCCCAGCTCGAGAGTTAAGGGGTCCCCCAGTTCCAGATTGTACCCCAGGGATCCCCTCACAGAGTGAGAGCTGGCTTTTCATATATTCCCATCAGGAAAATCTGGTTTACCTATGGGAAATTTTGAAATGTGGGAAGGAGGGGAGGATCTTCAGACACTCGTACTTTTCCTGGCCTTCTCAAAGCACCATCCCAGGCAGCCACTGTGGTCCCACTGAAGCCCCTTGGCATAGGTGGTTGGGATGCAAGGAGAGAGGCAGTCTTGTTCCCACCAAACAGCTGTGCTCTTTTTACCCCTCCATCCCTGTTTGTCCTCCAGCACCCGCCAGAGCAAAGTCCTCTTCTGTGCTCACCTGTACTGAGTATTTGCCTTCAGCTTCCCATTGCAGATCTCCCGGGACCAGCCACACTCCTCTGTTCCCACCGGCACCGACCAGCTTTTGGGAGCACCCCTCTTGTCTGGATGGAAAGGATTGGGAAGCAGCACAGCCACGTAGGAGTCCTCCTGCCCATAATAGTGATCATACCAGGTCTTGGACATGATTTCCTGGGTGGGCCTCAGCACTGGAGTTAAAGAGACAAACATCTCATCAGCAGCTCCCACGCCACGGCAGGGATCTGTGCACCCGGGTCTCAGGGGAGCCGCTGCAGGCACTCACACGATGCGTTGGTGGTGACGATGACGGCGTAGGACTCGATCCGGCCGTGCTCCTCGCTGAACGTGTTGGGGGAGATGACCACGCTGGAGCCTGGCTCAAACTGGAGGACATCTACCCGCACCGGCGGAGGCAGGACTGAAATGGAAAACACCCAGCAGGCCCAGGGAGTTACCTGGACTGGGGCTTGGCTCAGTCGGGAGCAGCTCCCCCCCCACAGCCCCAGTGCAGCAGCTTTGCTAGAAACCGAGCCTCAGCCCTCTCTCCACGTTCAGGGGCTCAGATCTCCCTATATCTAACCAGCAAACCCAGCCTGGCAGCTCTTCCGGGGGGTCATGGGGAGACCACAGCCCAGGCGGAGACCTACCCTCCTCTGATGTGTTGCAGACCAGAGTCACGGCCCGGCTCCTCAGCCCGTTCCTGCCCATTGTGCTCACGCTGACTCGGTACGAAGAGCCTGGCTTCAAACCCTCCAGGCTGGCCTTGCTGCTGGGAGCGATCAAAGAGGCCTCTGCCTGGCGGGGGCCCCCAGACAGCCTCTCTGCCACCAACTCGCAGGCCTCCACATCTCCAGGGGGGAAGGTCCAATTCAGAGAAAAGCTCCTTGTGTCCGGCTGGCACCGCAGATCCTCCACTGGGTCAGGTGCTGAGAAAGGAGACACCCTGAGCTAGGCAGACCCGTAGCCCACCACAGCACACTGGGGAGTGGGGGTATTTCCAGCCCCAAATCATGCCGTGTGCCCCACAGCAGTTACATGCCTACACAGTGCAAAGACCGAAAGTTGGATACCCAGCTTGGTGGCCCAGGGCTGGCGTGGCTGGGTCAGGTCCTGCCAGTGTAGGAGACCAAGGGATGATGAGGATGGGCCAGGGTTGGGGGCCACATGGGAGGCCAAGAGCTGATGAGGCTGGGGTGGGGGCCCTCGCAAGAGGCCAGGGGCCGGCTTGGCTACATTCAGGGCCTGCATGGGATGATCAGGCCAAAGAAGATGCTCTGTGAAATCTGGTTAACTTCACAGGATGTCAGACTGCTGTCTGGCTCAATGGGGCATCTCTGGGGCAGGGCCTGGCATGGCTCCAGGGCCATGTCTTGGACCTTCCCCGGCCACTGAGGCTAGCCTTTTCTTGGCTACCTGTTCAGGCAGAGGCCCCGGCAGCAGATCTCCATGATAGATGAAGGCTCTCCTGGATGTGTCCATGTTCGCTGTGCAGAAGACCTCCTTCCAGCCACTAGCTCACCCCCTTGCTACTCTGTACACAACCTCTGCCACCCCCCACCCAGCGCAGGCCCATACCCACCTATCGGCACCTCCAAGATCCCAGTACTGTTCCAGTAAGGCCCAGCCACGCAGCTCAGAGAAAGTGAATAATTTCTTCCCGGGACCAGCCTCCGGAAAAAGTGCTGGATTTGCCCCTCCGCCAGGGTGTGCCTCCGTGGTAGCGTGTTGTTCTCGGGATCTCGCAGCCACAGCTGGCAGTAATCCTGTTGGCTGGCAGCGCGTCCCCAGGACACGGACAGCACCGTGCTGCTCTCCCCAGCCACTGCAGAGAGATTTGCTGGAACCAGAGGGGCTGCATTACAAAAACAATGCAATAGGGAGAAAGTCATTTCCTGAGTCTGCCATTCTGAGCCCCACCCCAGGACCAGAGAGGCAGGGGATGGGAAATGATCATCATATTCTTCATTTAAAGTAGATCTTTTATTCCCATTCTATTGTTCTTCATGTTCTGTCCATTTTATAGTCGCAGGCTGCCCATGGGGACGGTCTTGCGTCTGACGAAGTGGGATTTTCTCCCACGAAAGCTCATGCGATAAATAAATCTGTTAGTTCTTAAAAGTGCCCCAGGACTCCTTATTTGTTTCCCTCTTTAATTAGTTTCCTAGATCTTAGCAAAATGAAGAAGGAGTCCTGTGGTACTTTTAAGGACTAACCAATTTATTTAATGCAGAAGCTTTCATGGGTATAATCCCACTTCATCAGATGCAGAGTCCTGCATTTAAGGCAGAAAATCCCGTGCACTGCTACAGACTGGGGACAGACTGGCTAGGTAGGAGCTTGGCAGAAAAGGAGCTGGGGGTTCCAGTGAACAAGAAGCTGGATATGAGTCAGCTGTGTGCCCTTATTGCCAAGAAGACTAACAGCACATTGGGCTGTATTAGTAGGAGTATTGCCAGGAAATCGAGGGAAACGATTATCGCCCTCTATTTGGCACATGTGGAGAGGTCACATTTGGATTACAATGTCCAGTTTGGGGCCCCTGCTACAGGAAGGACAAATGGGAAAGAGTCAGAGGGCAATACAAATTATTAGGGGGTTGGAGTGAGGAGAGACTGAGGGAACTAGGTTTGTTTAGTCTGCAGAAGAGAAGAGTGAAGAGGGATTTTGATAGCAACCTTTAACTACTTGAAGGGGCTCCAGCGAGGATGAAGTTAGGCTGTTCTCAGTGCTGGCTGATGGCAGAACAAAGAGCTCAAGTCGCCGTGGGGAGGTCTAGGTTGCGTATTAGGAAAAGCGTTTTCACTAAGAGGAGGGTGAAGCACTGGAATGGGTTACCTCGGGAGATGGTGGAATCTCCACCCTTAGAGGTTTTTCAGGTGCAGCTTGACAGAGTCTTGGCTGGGATGATTTAGTTGGGGTTGGTCCTGCTTTAAGCAGGGAGTTGGACTAGATGCCAACTGATATCCCTTCCAGCCCTAATCTTCTATGGCTATGTCCACACTAGAAAAAGTTAGGTCGACTTTAAGTTGACTTAAAGCCAACCTCACTAAGTTGACTTAACAAAGTGGACTAATTCGATGTAAAGTTAAGTTGACGTAGTCCACTTTGTTCAGTCAACCTAACCGCCCTTAAGTCAGCTTAATAAAGTCAACTTAAGGGTTACTCCCCATCCACACCGTCCTTAAGTCGACTTAAGGAGTCGACTTAAGGCTTTAGTTAACCTAATGGGCGGTTCTTATTAAGTCGACTTAAGCTTTCATTAAGTCGACTTAAGGAATTTCTTAAGTGGACTTAATGAAAGTCAGGTGTAAACATGGAGTAATTTATGTCAACTTAAGGGTCCTTAAGTCACCCTAAATTGCTAGTGTAGACATACCCTATGATTCTATTATTCTAATGTTGATAAACAAATAGCCCCAGCTACATTTCCAACCAGCATCACCTACATTTCCAACCAGCATCACGAGCCAAGAAAGCAGAAATGCTTTGAGCAGGCAAAGCTCCTCCATCAGCCTTTGGAAGACATAGTGGACTTGGGGCAGGAAAACCATGGGTGTAATCAGCAGCAAGGGAGATTGAGGTTAGATGTTAGGGAAATCTCTAACTCTAAGGGTTGTTAAGGCTTTTAAGGGAAGTTGTGGAAGCTCCATCCCTGGAGATTTTTAAGACCAGGCTGGACAAATAGCTGTGGTGTGTGTTTATTTGGTCCTGCCTCAATGCAGGGGCTGGACTTGATGATATTTCAAGGTTTCTTCCAGCCTGACTTTTCTATGATCCTCTGACTGGAAGCCAAAGGCTGAGAGGTGTAAATCCCAGGGTGGGAAAATGTACGTGCACTAGCTCTGCTTGAGCTAGCGTGCTAAAAATAGCAGTATGGTTGTGACGGCATGCGGGGCAGGACAGGCTAGCCACCCTGGATATAACCCTGCCTGCCCTCTGTGTATGTACTCAGGGAGCTAACTCGCTAGTGCATGTATGTCCGCCTGCGGTGGGAATGAGACCTCCAGCTGCAGGGTAGACACAGCTCAAGGGCCTCATGTTCTTGACCCACTTAGGGGCTTTTGAAGATCTTTCTTGCAGGTGTCTAAATATAGGTTCAGGCCAGGACCCTAACATTCAGATGTTCAGGAATAGATTGGGCTGGCTGTAGAAAGAAAGTTTATCATAGCGTTGGGAATGCATGGGAAATCTAACCTGCTTTTCATTAACATATTTTGGTTTGAAGGGGCAAAGAGTTGATGCCCCTAATAAAAATGACTGTAGCAAAGACCAAGTTTTAGCCACAGGGTCAGATAGATGCTTCTACCCTTTTTTGGGGGTCTTGCTCCATTCTTGGCCTCAATGACATGTTGCAGGTGTGCATTACGGGCCTTTGGCTGAAACAGCCTGTTCCTGGCTGGGCAGAAGCAATGGCTTTGGGGTTTCATTGTTATGATTAAAAGCCCTCTCTGCTGATGATGGTCCAGTGGAGAAGCTGGGAGCCCTTGGGAGAAGTGGGAGAATGCTTGGTCAAAGACAGCAACTCTGGTCTCCGTGTTCTGGCCAGGACTTTGCAGTCCTCAGGCGTCTCTCCAAAGGCCAGTGAGCCCAAACCTACCTCCTTCAGGGTGCCTGCAGCCCACAAGCTGTCAGACCGCAGCACTAGCTACTTCCCCTGCACCCTCCTACCTCTCTGGATGTCATCCAGCAGTATCCCAGACCATCCCAGCACCCCCATTGTGAGCACCAAGTGTGCAACACACTACTCAGAATGTAGTATCTCACACGCAGGGCAAAGAAGCTCAGAGACTCCCATCACTCACTTGTCCAGTCACTGATGTTCCCGGCAGACGTCCTGTAGGGCCCAGCCGTGGAGACAACCTCCAGAAAATACTTGTGTCCTGCAGCCAAGTCTGAGAAGGTGAATGTGTGGGCATCCTTCCCAACAGATACCTTTGCTGCCCCGGCGCCTGACCGCGCATGGTACAGGGTCAGCGTGTAGCTGTCTCGCTCTCCAGCGGCTGCTCCCCAGGAGGCATTCAGCCTGTCGGAGAACCCCTGGTTTGTCAGAGACACATTTCGGGGTGCCAAAGGGTCTGGGGAGAGAACACGAGAGACAATGAAAGTCACCTACTTCGGCAGGGATATGCCAGCCTCCAGTGGTTGAAGTATAATTTGACAGGCCCCGGAACGCTCCTAATCTCCAGGCCCCCTTCCCATTTTGTCTGCGTCCCCTTCATGCATGTGTGGGCCCCAGCCCAGGTAGGCATTTGCAACCACTTCTCAGTACCACATGCATCGGTTATCGCTCCATAAAAATATTTATAATTTTATATGGTGTTTATAGCAATTATTGTCAAACACTAGCAAACACTGCATCACACAGTAAGTATTGTGATTAACAACGGTGGGGTGTAGGACCTGCCAGCAGTCAGGGCAGGGGAGAACATGCGTTCCGCCGGATTTTTCTATTTTTAGGGGCCCCGGAACTCTGGCCCCTCAAATTTGTGGGCCCCGGAACTGTGTTCCGGTGCGTTCCCCCTTACTTTAACCCCTGCGTATAGTTTGGTGACCTGTCACAGGAGCCTGGAGTGAACTGGGAACTCACTAATCAGTGCCAGAGACTTGTCTTTGGGGTTCACAGCTCCCAGGGCTGTGAACTGACAGGTGCTTTGCTGACAGCTGCTGGGGGACCCCCACAAGGCTTGGCATGAAAATCCTGCTACTCACACGTCCAGTCGCTGATGTTCCCCGCACACGCCCCATACGGCCCAGCCATGGACCCCACCTCCAGCAGGTATTGGCTTCCTGGGGCCAGGTTTGCAAAGGTGAAATTGTGGGTGTCTTTCTCAACAGAGGCCCTCGCTGCCACGGTGCCTGATCCCATGTGGTACAAGGTCAGTGAGTAGCCATCTCGGCCCCCTGTTGCTGCTCCCCAGGAGGCACTCAGCCTGTCGGGGTGCCCCTGATTTGTCAGAGATATGTTAGGTGGTGCCAGAGGGTCTGGGGAAACACCAGATCTCACATCACAAACGAGACAGAGCTGATGGGATCATTAGCCTGACAGATGCTGCACAGCATGGCAGGTGCTTCCTGAGGGGACGGAGCGGGGTCTTCCTATCGCACACGCCCTCACTCCCCATGGGAACGTGTCAGTGTGTAGGGGAGGGTAACCCACCTCCCACCTCTCCTTAGCTGGTGATGACCCAACTGGCATTTGAGAACCTGCCGGCAGCTGCCAGCATCCCAGGTTGTGTTCTAGGGGTGCAGGGGCCTCACACTCCATTCTCAAGCAGTGCTCCCTCTATGTCTCCCAAGAGGAAGCCTGAATCCCAGGACTCACAGGTCCAGTCGCTGACGTTGGCTGCTGGGGCCCTGTAGGGCCCAGCAATGGAGTTGACCTCCACGGTGTGCAGGTATCCTGGGGCCAGCTCTGTGAAGGTGAAATTGTGTGTGTCTTTCCCAGTAAAGGTCCTCGCTGACACCGCGCCCGATCCCACATGGTACAGGATCAGCAGGTAGCCTTCTCGGTCCCCGGCAGCTGCTTCCCAGGATGTGATCAGCCTGTCAGGGTGCCCCTCGTTTGCCACCCGCACAGCAAGAGGGGCCAGAGGGCCTGGGGATGAAAGCAAATACTTCAGGGTATGGAGTCTCCATCTGTGGGTCACCATGCCCAGCTTCATCACTAGAGCCGGTGGGGGGAAACCTGGGCATGTCCAAGCTGGCTGAGGTAGCCTGATCTGCCCACCAGGCTCTGTTGGTGGCGGTGGAGGGTGTGGGATGGTGGAAGATGCTGATGGCCTAGACTCTGTCACATCACCACCTCACCTCTGTTGGGGACTTCTGAGCAAACCTCACCTGGAACTCTCCCAGTTTCCTCTACTTCCCATCATCTGCCAGCCAGCCCCTCACCCTCATTTCCGTAGCCCGCTCTTACGTGGCTACTTGGGATATCCTGGGCACATGAGATCCGGCCACCGCGGGCGGCCCAGCAGAGATTGCTTGAACTGGATGTAGCGGGATGTGAATGAACTTGCGTTGGGTGGGGTGAGATCTATGTGGCCGGGCTCAGAACAGTTCCTGTTTTGGGGTGGCGTGATCATCAAAGACCCAATGGGCTTACTCATCCCCCCACAACTCCAGTCCAGATCCAAAGCATTAGGAGCCTTCGCTGTGCGTTCTCCCCTCAACACCCCTCTCAGAGAGTGGGCACGATCACCGTCTCCAGATGCAGTAAAGGAGGGGTGCAGGCTCCCAATGGCTGACTGCCTTCACAAGGGTGCTGTACCCCTCCAGTGCCAGGCAGGATTGGGTTGCGTCCCCCATGTCCTAACTGCACAGGGACAGACTGAATGGAAGCGGCACCTACAACAGGCCCTGGACAGCAAGTGGGACACGACTCTGGGAGGAGCTGGGGGGTCTGGTGGGAGAGCTAAGGGGGTCAGGATGGGGCACTCACGTGTCCAGTGGGTGAGGTTGGGGGTGCTGGTGCGGTAAGGCCCTGCCGTGACGCTCACTCCCACGCTGTAGTAGGTGCCCGGGGTCAGGTGCTGGAAGGTGTGATTCCTAGTCCCCTCGTGGAGCAAGGTGTGGCCAATGTGAGTGCTGGATGAGACGTCGTACAGATCCACGACGTAACCCTCTCCTCCCCCCTCTGCCCCTGTCCAGGAGGCCTGCAGCGTAGAGGCAGAAGGGCTGGCCAGGGTGAAGTTGGCAGGGGCCAGGGGATCTGGAAAAGAAAAGGAGACACATTCGGCCTCAGATAGCAGAAGGAGCCACAGCTTCTGCCCCACTTCCCCTTGCAGGGGGCACAGACAGACAGCCCCAACAGGCAGCTTGCACTGATCCAGCAGATGTGGGTGCTGCCGAGCACTGGTCTCCAACTTGAACCACCCTGAGAGAGCAGCAGGCAACTCAGACACCAGGGACCATGCTGGCCACATGGCAGCTCCCAGGGGAGTAGTGACCCATGCAGCATGCCTGGGACCTGCAACCAGGGAAAAAGGTGCTGTGCAGGATGGGGATCAGGGATGGGAGGGAGAGACAGGGCCCAGGGTTGGCAAGGTTAGAGAGGGACTGGCACGCTGGGGCCAGAGGCAGGGGTTTTGCAGTAGGGCTGGGCAGAGGGGAGAGTGAGGATCGGTTGGTGACTGTTCCCCACGGGTGGCAGGGACAGAGGGGTCCCGAAAGGTGTAGGATCAGAATGGGGGAGATGGAACCAGGCTCCGGTGAGCTGTAGGGTCACAGCTGGAGTTGGGGGAGTTGATTCCAAGCCCGTGATACTCACACGTCCATTGGGTGACGTTGACAGAGGAGGATTTGTAGGGACCTTTCACAGCCGTGACCTGCACCGCGAACCTCCTGCCTGCTGGCAAGCGAGTCCAGGTGGTGCCTTGGGCGTTGGGCCCCAGGGACTGAGCCTTCACCACACCCCAGGGCACCAGGCTGTACAGAATAACCCGGTAGAGGTCCCTGCCCCCGGGGGAATCGTCCCAGGCAGCGCGCAGCACCGAGGAGCTCCCTGAGTTGCTGAGGCTCACGTTGGCAGGGGCAGCTGGAACTGCAGGGCAAAGACAGAGACGGAGGAGTGAGGGCAAGAAGGAGCTATGAAAGAAGGGAAAATCCCCCCGCTGGCATGCATCTGCCCTGTAACAGCCACCAGCCACAGCTCGGGATGTGACGAAGGACCCTGTGTCCAGCTGAAAGGGCCAGAGGCGGAGAGCAATTGTTCCCATAGAAATCTGGCCAGGATATCAGCTTTTTATACACAGTGCCATGTCTCCTCCAAAGCTTGGCACGTCTGGCAGGGCCCTCTCCTGCCCTGCATCGCCCCCCTCCCTGCCAACACCAGAACTCCTCCCCACAGTGCGCCTGGCTACTCCCCGCTCTGAGCCAGACTGAGCCCAATGCCCTCTGGAGGCCAGGCTCCCACCTGTGCAGCCGGTGACGTTCTGGGGGTCGGAGCTGTAGGGCCCGGCGAGTGCTGAGATCCCAATATGGTAACAAGATCCCGGAGCCAGGCCCACCAAGGAGACGTTGGTGCTGTCCTTCCCCACACTGATGTGTCTCCAGGCTGCCAGGGAGCTCTCCTCAGACACGCTGACCAAGTAGCTGCCTCTCCGTCCGGCAGGGGCCACCCAGCGCACGGCGAGCGCAGAGGTGCTGCCACCATTGGTCAGTGCTGGGGAGAGTGGCATCAGCGGGGCTGGAGGGGAGAAAGAGCGTTACGGGGTCGGCAGGGGCCTACACCCTCCCCTGTGCTCTTAACACAAGCGCAGGAGCACCAGCGCCTCCGGCACTTCACAGCCAGACTCAGGCCTGGGGGTTCTCTAGATCTTGGCTCCTCATCCCGCTTCACATGATTCAAAAGCACAGCCAGGCATGGCTCAGCACATGTCTGACTAGCGGGAGGCCAGAGGACCTCATTCTCTGACTCCTTCCTAGGCAGCAAGGTCCTGGGGTTAGCCCAGAATGGCATTCCTTCCCCAGAGCACCTCCTGGCCGTCAACCAACACCTTCTTCCTCCCAGATGCTCTATTGCACCTTAGGGGAGCCCTAAGAATCTGAGGGGTTGAGGTTGCTGAGGTCCCCAAAGGAAACAGGGGCTCAGAGGTTGGTTCCATGACCCAAACCAGCCCATGACAAGCAGTTTGGTTTAGATCACAGACCTGGCTGAGATCCTGGGGTTTTGCTCAGCCTTGGTGCTGATTGATGGGAAGGCAGTCTGAGCCAGACAGGCTTGGGAGCCGTGCAGCCCAAGGCAGCACCTTGTGTGACAGCCGCCTGCTGGACCAACACAGTGGGGATTGAACCAGGGGGCTCCAGGAGCTGCTACAGGTTCAGTGACCGCAGGCTGTAACAGACACGCCTCCCCCGCGGATCAATGCAGAGGTGCTGCCTTTTAACACGTCAGACGGGTGACGCCTGCACCGGGCCGTACCCGTGTAGCCGATGGCTGTCAGTGAAGAGGTGCGGTGGGGTCCGGCCTGTGAGATGATCTTCACCTGGTACCGCGCCCCAGGCACCAGCCCGTCCAGATTGATGTGAGTAGCTCCGCGCTGCACGGACACGTTCCGGATGATGGACAGAGAGTCATCTGCGTAGAGCTGCAGCCAGTGATCTCTCCCCCCGCCCGACTCCATCCAGCTCACGTGCAGCTCCTGGGGGCTTGGGCCACGCGTCACACTCACGTTGGCCAGCGACAAAGGGTCTGGGGAGCGAAAATGAAGGCAGGAGGATATGTTAGATGGGGGGAGAGGAAAATGGCTTTAGCTGTCAGGGGTGCTGGGAGCCTGAATTAATTTGTACAGCAGGTGCCCAGATACTGTGATGATGGGCACCATCGAACCCAACCTAGTCTGTGAAGCCAGGACCTTCCTATCCACGGCACATCCCACTTGGGCAACTGGAGCCTCTTGTCTAGTGAGCCAGCCTGGAACAGGGGAGGCAGAGTGCAATTTGTCAGTGTGTTACACAATCTGTCTGATGCACAGCTACACAGTGATGCTCTGAGGTGCCGTGTGTCCTCCCAGCGCTACACATGGGGTTGGCGTGGCCACTGAGGGCAGACAACTTTCAGTCCAGCAGAGGGGAGAGAGCCCTGGATTTGTGCAATTCCCAGCACCCCTGCAACAGGTGGACACTTCCTGGCCCAGAAGCTTCCTCCCTTCCTCTTGCAGCTTCTCTGCTCCTTTCTCCGCTCCCTTTCAGTGCAAGCCCACATGTCCAGGCCAGAACCTGGGATCCAGATGCGGATGCTTGAACTAGCAAGCAGGCCCCACAAAGCCGCCCTGAGGCTAATGTTAGGCCCCTAAATCCATATTAGGCCTCACAGGATTTCCAGCAGTGCTGAGCACCCCCAGCTCCCACGGAATTCCTCTTCACCAGAGCTGGCCTAGCATTCTCCATATCATAGACGGCAAGGTCAGAAGAGACCATCATGACCTTCTCTGCACATCGCAGGCCGGAGAACCCCACCAGCTCACTCCTGGAATAGGCCCCTCACCTCAGGCTGTGTTACTGAAGTCATCAAATCATGGGGCTCCCAAACATTTTGTCATCACAACCCCATTTTAAGGGAGTATTTCCTGCCGGGACCCCAGACAGCATGGAAGACACCATTTTGCTCTTTGCACGGTGTGACCTCACGTGCACCATACATGCAAGGTCATGCTGGGCGAAGCAAAATGGCATCTTCTGCATGTGGCTGTCCATCTGCTGATGGCGCAACCCCATTTGGGGTAACAACCCACTATTTGGGAACCTCTGGTTTAAAGATTTTAAGTGACAGAGAATCCACGGCTGACACATGTTTAAAACTGCAAGGGATCTGTTCCCTGTGCTGCAGAGTAAGGCGGAAACCCCCAGGGTCTCTGCCAATCTGACTCAAGGGAAAATTCCTCCCTGACCCCAAATATGGCGAATATAGACCCTGAGTGTGTGGGTAAGACCAGCAACCAGATACCTGGGAGAGAATTGACTGGAGTAGCTCAGAGCCAACCCCATCTAATGTCCCATCACTGGCCACTGGTGCAAGCTGTCGTATCTTTGCAAATGCTGGCAGCAGATGCAACAGGGAGGGCCCTGCAGTCAGGAGGTGGAATGACGGCCTGTGTAGACGTACCCAGCTAGCTCAGACACTGAGAGCATGACGCCACGGCAGTGCAGACTAACTCTTCCAGCACATAGGCAGTAAAATGGAACGCTAAACTGTACGGCATGAGTTCAGTTCCAAAAAGGGAGCCATGTTAGTCTAGTTCAGCAAAACAAAAAAGGAGGCCTGTGGCATTTAAAAGTGCCACAGGAGGGACTCCATTTTAGTGCATAAGGTTGTCATGTAATTAGAAAAGCAGTACGATTCAGACACACTTGACAGGCTATCTGTACTGAACATCAAAGACAGCGAGATAGTGTAAATACGGTAAATGGTAGGAATGTAAATGGGGGAGATGTAAGGGAATGCTCAGCTGTTTTCTACTGTTCAGTGTGTAAAATATTGTAGTTAAAGCTAACCTCTGCCACAGCGGGGAGAGCATTAAAGGAGTTTATGCTGAACACCCCAGGCGTCTAAAAGCCAGCTCTTTAGTCGGTCCACATCTGGAACAGCAGCATGGCACTCAGGGCCCTGGGTAGGCTTGTACGGCCCACAGCTTCCCTGCTATTGTGTTTGGTGCTAGATCAAAGCTCGCTTGGGCACGTCTACACAGGCTGCAGCCACCCCTCTGATCGCAGCATGGCCGGACCAAGCATCTCCAGCACGGCAGGTGGTATCGGGACCCCACACCTTGCAGAAGACCGGCCCCCACAGACTGCATGCCTGCACTCACACGTCCATGCGGTGACAGATGGTGCTGAGGCTCTGTAGGGTCCTGCCAGGGCCACCACCTCCAAAGAGTACTGGCTCCCAGGGAGAAGCCCCAGGAACGTGAAGTTCTGAGTGTCCGGCCCCACCGAGACGTTGTGTTGCACCAAGTGCTCCTTGCTGTTGAGATGCAGGAGAAACTGGTCCCTGTCCCCGGAAGCGCTGTACCAGACAGCAGAGAGACCGAGGGGGTGAGTTTGACTGGTCAGGGTCACGCCAGATGGAGCCGAAGGGTCTGAAAAGAAAGAGGTGGGTAAGTGGCTAGATGCTGCCAAGCCATGGAGGCAGGGGAACGAGGTGCCGAGGGCGCGGTGGGGGCCCAGAATCTGCAGCCACGACTCTTGAGGGAAAAAGACTGGGTTAGGGATTTAGCCGTAAGCGTGCAAGGACAGGAGATGTCTCATCTCTGCCACTGTGGGATCCTGAGTGTCTCAGCCATGCCTAATGCCCCTCTGTCTGGAAATCAGGGATAACCCCTTCCTAGTTCACAGGAGTGCTGGGCGGCTGAATTTGATGGTACGGGAAGTGCCCAGATATTCTGGTGATAGGCACCATAGAAAAGCCCAGTAATGAAATACATTTGCAGTCCTAAAAAGTCTCCGACAATCTGCCCAGCAAGCCCCAGGAATAGCCAGCCTTCCAGTAAGCACCAAAGATCAGCTGTCGGGATCAAGCAATCTCGCGCTGCATGTGAGCCACCACGGAGCAGCGATCTCATGCCTGACGTCGGCACCCGCCTCTCCGCCTTCAGAATGTTTGCCAGCGAGCGAGAGTCAGGCGTCCCGCTCACCCCAAATGATCACAGGAAGCAATAAACACCTTCCATGTATGTGAAGAGAGCTACCAGATCTCACTGCTTAGGAGAAACACACATGTAATGGACGCCAGTGGGTGAGAGGCGTCTAAGGGGCACCGTAGAGAGGAATGCTGCACATATGTCAACAATGTACCATGGGACCTAGAGAAACTTGGCCCGGCAGCCTGGGTGCTGTTTACACCTGTGCAAAACTCTCATCAAATGCTGCCATCCCGAGGGGTTAATGCTCATTTTGCACAAGCGTGAAGGCCACACAAGGGCCAGAGAGAGGAGAATTGGGCCAATTCGGGGCTACAGTTGGTCTCAGTTTAACTCCACCAACTGCACAGCAGCCTCATCTGCTTACACCAAGGCAGACTCGGGCCCTCAGAATCCTTATGGCTAGCCACCTCCATCCACTCATCTCTGCCCAGCCAGCTGATCTCTAGCCACCTCCATCCACTCATTTCCGCCCAGCCAGCTGATCTCTAGCCACCTCCATCCACTCATCTCCGCCCAGCCAGCTGATCTCTAGCCACCTCCATCCACTCATCTCCGCCCAGCCAGCTGATCTCTAGCCACCTCCATCCACTCATCTCCGCCCAGCCAGCTGATCTCTAGCCACCTCCATCCACTCATCTCCGCCCAGCCAGCTGACCTCTAGCCACCTCCATCCACTCATCTCTGGCCAGCCAGCTGACCTCTAGCCACCTCCATCCACTCATCTCTGGCCAGCCAGCTGACCTCTAGCCACCTCCATCCACTCATCTCCGCCCAGCCAGTCAGATAATCTCTAGCCACCTCCATCCACTCATCTCCGCCCAGCCAGCCAGCTGATCTCTAGCCACCTCCATCCATTCATCTCCGCCCAGCCAGCCAGCTGATCTCTAGCCACCTCCATCCATTCATCTCTGGCCAGCCAGCTGATCTCTAGCCACCTCCATCCACTCATCTCTGGCCAGCCAGCTGATCTCTAGCCACCTCCATCCACTCATCTCCGCCCAGCCAGCTGATCTCTAGCCACCTCCATCCACTCATCTCTGGCCGGCCAGCCAGCCATCTCCAGACCTCCATCATGACACTGTTGCATCTAGATCCCCAGCTGTCACTATTCTCCATTCCTCTGGAGCCTAAAATGCTCCTCTACCGCCAGTTCAGAAGAGTGGCAGGTTTGAGACAGCCACACACACTCACATGTCCAATCCGTGGCTGTCCGCACGGAAGATCTGTAGGGTCCAGCCACAGCAGCCATCTCCAGGGTATACTGACGCCCGGGGCACAGCCCCTCGAAGGTGACGTTAGTCCAGCTCTCCCCCACAGTCACGTTTCTGATCCACACCTGTGACCTGGCTTCAAGGAGGAGACCGGTGTAATTAACCCTGCCAGTAGCAGCTCCTTTCCAGGAGGCGTGCAAGGAGGTGCTTCGGCCCTGGTTGCTGAGGCTCAGTTCTTCTAGGGGTGAAGGATCTAGGGGAGAAAAGGGGCTCAAGTCAAAGCCAAGGCAGAAGCCAGGCCATTGAACTGGAGCAGACAGCTACAGCCTTCCGTCATGCCAGGCCTGGAACACCCTCCCCAGAGACTGCAGGGTCCCCAGCCACAGGGGACAAGGGGAAATTCCTGCCCCATATTCTAAGGCCAAGCAAACCTCAGCCATCAGGCCACCTAGCGAGGTTCCAGTGGGCCACCAGCTAACCCTCCTCTCAGACCCAGCAAGGTGGCACGATTTACATGCATTTGGGGGGGGGGCGGGGTTCCCTTTCCAGTGAAGAGCCGAGTGCTGGGCAATGCGGGAGGGGGGATAACACCTGGACAGTCTGATCTTGTGCGGCAGGAGGTGGGACGCCGGCTGGTTGGATTGACAGCCTGAACTGGTGTGGTGGGGTGGGGGGTACTGGACTCAGTATGGACCTGTGGCCCGATGTAATAACAAAGGAAAATGAACACTGGACCAAGGGGATACATAGTAGGTATGGCAGGAGGGAGGGGTCTGAGTTAATGGGCCTAGGCCTGATGCAGCATGGCTGGGGATGGGGCTAGACACCCCTCTGCTCTGATTGGGTGTGCTAGTCCTGCTGCTGTTCTAGTCAGTGAGGTCATAAAACGCACGCCTGTGATGTCACAAACACTGTTCTATGACATCATCAGGAGGAGAGGCTGAGAAGCCCGCTGGGAAATAGTGGGGACTCCTGCCTGGCTCTATCTCCATCCTTTTCAGACCCATTGGCACATGGTCACCGGCACTCACATGTCCAGTTGGTGACGCGCAGGGGCGGGGAGGCGTAAGGCCCAGCCATGGTGCTGATCACAAAGGCATAGTGGGTCCCTGGGCTCAGCCCCTCGTACGTGAGATTGGTGACGCCTCCCGCCACGGAGGTATTCTTCACCAGCGCAGGGGGCTCCAGGGAATACAGGGCGGCCACGTACCCAGCTCCTGCTGCCTCCTTCCAACAGGCATGCAGGGTGGAGGTGCTGCCCTGGCTGGAGAGGCTCACGCCAGATGGTGCTAGTGGCTCTGCAAAGCAGAAAGAAAGGCCAGCGTTGTCAATACATGCAGAACCATGCCGCACCCAGCACCCCACAGCTGTAT
This sequence comes from Pelusios castaneus, assembly GCA_007922175.1. Classification (NCBI taxonomy): domain Eukaryota; kingdom Metazoa; phylum Chordata; order Testudines; family Pelomedusidae; genus Pelusios; species Pelusios castaneus. The sequence goes on from ML686119.1 coordinate 332,686, forward strand.
GGAATTCTGGGGACAGTCGGGGGCCACACCGTGATGCCCCATCACTCATTTAAAGAGACTCCAGCACTGGGGGAAGAGGCAGGACTGATGGCCCTGGAGACAGGGAGCCTCTTGCTAGCCACAGGGCTAGAGTGACCCCAACGGAGGAGCTCTGTTTTTATGGCCCATTCACGGTGGGGTTTATGTTGTGACAAACTTGAGCCAGGCCAGCTGATCTACCAGAACTCCTGTGTCACACCCTTCTTCCATCACTGACACCCAGCAGTAACCCCGGTGTCCACCATGCAGCACGTCTAGTCTGCAGCACCGCCTGCTATCCAGCCTCAGTTTCCCTCCACCCAGGAGCGCCACAATAAGTCCACTGAGGCCTGAGCCACATTACAAGACCCCTTTGCTGGAGCTCTTCCTCCTGGCCTCCCTGCCTCTCCAGTGCCTTCGGGACACGTGCACCGGGCTCGCTGCTTACGTGTCCAGACGGCCGCACTCTGAGAAGGCGCCCTGTGAGGCCCGGCCACAGCTGTCACTCGCACCGAGTACTGGTTCCCAGGGCGCAGCCCGTGGAAGCTGACGTGAGTGCTGTCTCCTCCCACGGACATGTTCCTGGCCAGGGCTCTGCTCTCTCCCTGCTGCAAGGTCACCAGATAATATTCTGTCTCTCCAGCTGGCGGGTTCCAGCCAGCCTGAAGTGAGCCAGTCTCCCCAGCGATGCTCAAGGTCAGGTTGGCTGGGCTCAGTGGATCTGGAACAGAGGAGAAGAGGGGAGGTGGGGGGAGGATGAGTGCCCAGCAGCTCAAACACCACTTTCAAAGAATCCCAGACCCCAGGCACACACTGCCCTCAGACAGTCCCATCCACTCACCCAGGGCAAGAGCCATTTATTTTCTGGGAGAAATCAGTGATTGCACTGGCTAGAGATGGCGGTACCAGCAACCCCACACAGCCCTGTCCCATATCTCTGTCCCGTCCTGCTCTCTCCTGCCTTTGTCCCAAAGGGTATTCCCCCAGAAGAGACGGAAGCCTGAATTAGGAAGTTGGAGACGGAGAAGACTCAACTCAGCTAACGCTTCCTGCACACGCAGGCCACAGCATTTTTCCTTACACCACATTATAGCAGACTAGGTTTAAATGTCTCAAGCCCAGAGCCTCATAGAGCGTATTGACAGGACAGGGGTATTCTGCCTAAACTCTCGCCAGCTTCATTTCACCCTGTGACTGCTACTGATTCATTATGATTCTCAAGGACAGATCCTTGGAATGTCACGTTTTGTGGGTATAAGCTCTGGGCAACAGCTGCATCAGAGAATGAATCTAGTCAGCTACACTCTGCGGCAGCAAGCAGACAGCTGGCGAGAGGGACAGCTTCCAAAAGTAACTGCACTCCGGTTAACAATAAGCATTTCTCCAAGATGTAGCTCCCTGGACAGATAATTGAACAGAGAGTGCAGGAATAGCCGTCATCTCACAAATCAGGAGCAGGGCACGCAAAATCATGGGATTGTCTTAAAAACCATGGGATGTTTTCAAATGATCCATTCCTGGTGTTTCTCTCTCTGCTGTCTGGCCTGAGCATCATCTCAGGCTCTGCTCCCCAATCATGAGGGCTGGAAACTGACTCTTTTTAAAAAACAAAGGCCAAGAGTCTCACATCACCTGACTCCAGGAGCTGGGGCTTTCAGAAAAAGCATCATCACAGGAGCTGGCCATGCTGCCCTCTGGCTCCTCTGGCACACCAGTGACTGATCATGGGGTAACGTAGAGCCGACATCCCCCTTCCCTGCCCCAGAAGAACTGTACTTACATGTCCAGCTGGTGGTGTTGGGCCCCGCTGCCCAGTACGGCCCAGCAACGCCACTCACCCCCAGGTGGTACGGGGTACCGGGGCTGAGGTGCTGGAAGGTGTAGTTCGAGAGACCCCTCTTGGCCGATACGGTCCTGGTCACCAGGTGGGAGAGGAGGTTGTGGAGGGTTAAGTGAAGCCAGGCAGCTCCCTCGGCACTGATCCAGGAGGCAAAGAGGCTGGTGCTGGAGCCCAGGCTCTGGAGTGTCAACTCTGCCGGGGCAGTGGGTCCTGAGGACACAAAGAGGAGCTAAGGAGATTTGTCGCTGACGGTGCCCAGCCTGCCAGGGGAACAGGGCGCTTGGTGGAGAAGTCACTCATTTTACGGGGTGGAGGTGGGGGCTTGCCCGGCAGCGGGCTCCAGCACTGGTGGGGCAGCCGGGCAGTAATCTCTCTGCCCAGACAAGCCCAGCCAGGGCTGAGTGGCTTCCAGTGAGGCCTCACCCAGCACGCCAGGATGGCCTGACCACGGCTCCCTATGGGAGACTCAGGAATGCCTTCAGGAGAGCCATTGGGCTCCTACCGCTGAGCAGGGGCCCAGAGCAGGAGGCTGGAGGGCCAGGAGGCAGCTTGGCTGAGCTGGCAGGATCCGCAGATCTCACACCTGAGCGTGTGGCTACAGGGCTCAGCACAGACAATGTTGTAACTCCTGTGGGACAGACAGGCAGACCCACCGACCGCTCAGCTGCGTGCAGGGTCTGCCAGATCTGATCTCCTCCAGTTTTCTTACCAGTCTCATGCTGCATCAGGCAGCTGTGCAACCAGATGTTAGGGCACATGCCAGCCCAGGGCTGGGTTGCCCTGGTGAGGGGAGGGCTAAGCAGGAGCAAGTCGGCACAGTCTCGGTCAGATTCTCTTGTTTCACAGGAAAGGGATTTCTCAGGGTGCCTGGACCAAAGGAAAGGGATGGGCCTGGCCACTGAATCAGCCCCACGGCTCAGACTAGCTGGGAACTTTCTGCAAGCCCCTTTCCCCCCTGCCCCAGCTCCGTGCTGCATCCTGCATGGTCTGCTTACTTGTCCACTGATGGATGCGGGTGCTGGCCTGCCTGGCTCCAGCCAGCGTGCTGATCTGCAGGGCATACTCACTGCCGGCCAGCAACCCATCGAACAGGAACGTGGAGCTGGCTCTGGAGACGGACGCGTTCCTCATGGCCCGCTGGGAGTCGAGGTGGTAGAGAACCAGCCGGTAGCCGTCCTTTTCGCCGGGGGCGTCCATCCAAGAAGCACGCAGGGTGAAGGGGTTCCCGTTGTTGCTCAGGCTCACATTGTGCACAGGAGCAGGGCCTATGTCAAACACAACGCAAACGGTGTCACCTGCTGGCCACTGTGGGCTCGCTGCACAGCTGGGATGGGCCCGCTCTGCCCAGAACAACCAGGGGCCAAAGGAGTGTGGAAAGGGGGTGTTTGTCAGATCTGCCAATCAGATCTCCCTCCCAGGCCAGGTCCATCCCAGCACTTCCAATCCAGACCCTCCTGCTGGATCCCCTGATCAGCTCACCCCTTGGGAAGCCCAGGTCGGTCACCACTCTCTCCCCGGGAAAAGCGTTGGCAGGGATTGCTGTGTGCTCGCACCGTGGGGCCTGAGGGTATCTAATGGGATCTGCCATTGGGCACAGACTGGGCTCTGGGAATTCACTGGGGAATCAGGGCCTTGCAATGTTTCCCTTTGAGCCCAGCTGGTGCCAGGGCTCTCTGCTGCTCCTTTCCATAAAGGCCATGGCATCAAGTGTGACCATAAATAGCGCCCAGCCATCCTCCTGCCAATCCCACCTCCCTGGGAGCTTAATGTCTTCCCTGCTTCCCCATCCTCATCCCTCTGTCACCTCTCCATGAGCTGTTCTCCCTTCCTCAGCACTTTTCCCCATAAATCCACCCCCACCCCAAATCTCCATGTTTCCCTCTCCTGCCTCCAGGCTGAAGAGCAGGGGGGCTGCGGCTCCATCTAGCTCTAAGCGTGCAAATTGCACCAACATGCCCTCCCACTCACCACATGCCACTCACGCCCCTTGCACCACCTCTGACTCCCTCTCATGCCCTGGGGAAACCCTTACTTGTTTGCCCGCTGACTCTCTGGCTGGAGGTCTCCGCACAGGCCAGAGCAGCAGTGACTTCAATGCCGTAACCCATCCCGGGGGTAAGCCCCTGGAACCGGAAACTGGTGGCGTTGGGTCCAGCTGATCCATTCTGCAGCAGCGCGTCCGGCTCCAGCGTGTAGATCGCCAGGGAGTAGCCCAAGGCACCCCCATCCGGCTCGTCCCATGACAGGAGGAGGGAGTCTGGACGGCCCTGGTCGCTGACGCTCACGTTCAGGAGGCTTCCTGCAGAATCAACGACAGCAGAGAGGAGTGAGGAGCCCTGGTCCCAACCAGGCTCAGCCCATGGCTCACAGGAGACTCTGATGAGCTGCACTGCAAGGCGGATGGAGCACACTGGGCTCTCCTGAAAAGATGGCCTCATGGCAGATGTTGGGACCTCCAGGGGACTCTAGCCTCAGCACTTTGGCCCTGACAGCTGCTAACCTGAGCCCTTAGCATCAGACCCCATTCCTTGCCCCCTGAGCGCAAATCTTCTTCTGCTCAACTCCTTCAGGTGCCCGGGAAGAAGCCATTTCCCCTCCTTAGTACCAGGAGCACTATAGCTTCCCACCCTATACACTGTGCTTCAAGTGCGCCTCTCAGTCAGCCAGCTCAACTATACTACATTACACTTGGCTTCACCCTCCCATTGTCTCACCTGGTCCTATAACCCACTTCTCCCTCTCCTGGACCCTCCTGAGCCCATTACTGGTGGGTTAGTCTCCTGCTGCAGGTGAGACATCAGTTTGGTGGTTCCCAGCCTAGATCCCATGGGACTTTGTCCTTGTGACAGAACTGACCTCTCTGCATGGGCCAAAAACTGATGGAGCTGGTCAGGCACCAGCCGATCTGGGGTAGTGGGGAGCACGGGGCTAAAGGAGATCAAGGGATAGCTGGGGGGCTGCCAGCCAGGAATAGGGGGAATTTCCAAAGGTAGGGAGAGGGGGCATGGCTGGAATCATGGGGATGAGGCGAGCATAGGTGTTGGCAGAGCTGGGGGGGCTGAGGAATGAAGTGGCAGGGGGTGGGAAGGGACTGTAAATGGGAGAGCAGTGCAGGGGTCGCTGCTCAGACACCCAAAGTGGACTGTTCCAGCCCCGGCTGGGAGTCACAAGAGTCAGGACAAGGCGGGGGTAGTTTACACCCTCACTATTCATTGATCCGGACCCTTCAGCGTGAGCCCTGACTGGGCCGCACATGGCAAGGGGAGCTCCGTCCAGATCCCCCACGGGAGGGCAGCTCCACATGGGGCAGGGCGCCAAGAGAGGCTGGCACCACTCCCCTGCGGCTCTGGTGTGGGTGGCAGGAGTGCCAGCACAGTGAGCTGGGGTTGCATAACCCAACGCTGGGGCGAGTTGCTGCCGCCCGGGCACTGCCAGCACAAATGAGGCTGCGGGCAGAACACAGGGGGTCTGCACAGGGGCAGTCTGGGAGCAAGGCGGGGCAGGGAAATGTTTGGGACTGGCTAATTTATGGGTGACATTTTCAGGCACCATCCACACACACACACAAGCAGGAAGGAGCATGAGAACAGTTTACCTAGGCTAGCCAACAGACTCCTCCATCCATCTCCACACGTGCCCCTCTATCAATCTCCCACACACACCTCCAGCCAGCCAGCCCCCACACCCCTTTATACCTCCCTCCATCCCAACACACACCCCTCTATCTGCCTTCCAGCCATAATCATACACCCTCCTCCTTCCATCTGTGCTTCCATCCTCCCCAAACATCCATCCATCCCCGTCAGCAGAGCACAGCACCAAACTCCCCATGATCTCAAACCCCATCACACTCCATAACTGGGGTCTGGACACGAGCCCCGTCTGGGCAGTCAGGTCTGCCAGCCCTTTTAAACTCTTTCCAGAGAGATGCATCCATGCCCAGGTGTTAGGGCAGTACCACCCTCAAATAGCATGGGCCAGCCAGCTCAGCGCCCCCCTGTTCTGAGCACTCTGCCTGTCCCTGGCAGGCTGCTTTGGATCTGTAACAATGGGATCTCGGCCACGGCTGGGGCTTGGCCCGTCACAACCCTCCCTGCCCGGGTTAGCAGAAATGCCACTGAGGTGAGCCAGGTAACCTCAAAGGCTGAAGAATCCAGACAGGTGCTAGGTCAGTCTCTGACCAGCACCGATCTACACCAGAAGTGTGGGCCTGGGCTTCCCTTTAGCTGGGATGGGCTGAGCCAGCCCTGGGCAGCCCCTGTTTTCACCCTCTCAATTCTGGCTCATACTCAGGGCTTGCATTTCATTTTCCCTTGTTCCCTTAAGATAAAACCCAGAAGGTGCTCTTTTCCACCCAGCCAAGGTGACAAAGGGATTATTTAAACCCCCACATGAGACCACCAGAGGTTTGGACAAAGAGAACCTTGCCATTCCCCCGGATTGATGAATGAACTCGACATGGCAGACACAGCTATTGGGCCGCGTCCCTTTAAGAGGCACGGCTCAGATTACTGCTGACTCCTGCCCTCTGCCACTGACTTGCTGTGGCCTGGGGCAAGCCATTCCTTGGGCCTTAGTTTCCCCCCTCTGCACAAGAGGGTGGTAGTTGAGCCACGCCACCGATTTTGTGGGTGTGATGCTTCCCCCTGTGGCCACTTGCAACTTCCTGAGAACTCTGGATTCAACATTTCCCAAGCTCCTCAAGGTGAGCTAAAGGAGACTCTTCATTATTTACAAGCAGTGTAATGCCTATGACACATAGTAAGGAGTTCTGAGACCACACAGACCACCCTACACTGCCTCATTCATTGTAACACTTACTTCTTGGGGGTGCCGTGAGCCTTAAGCAAGGCCTACAAAAAGCTACAGGGATGCTAAGATTTGTTATAACCGGGGCCAGCCCCTCCCAATAGCTCCACTCTCAGCTCAGAGTCCAGTCCCAGTGCAGGAGAACTTGCCGGCTGCTCACCTCTCTTGCCAGGCTCTGCTTCTGCTCCTGCCTGCCCATCAGAGGTAGTCCGGTTACAGCCGTCCCCCTGTGGAATTGGATTAATTGTGAATGAGACACATGACTCCAGTCCAAGAAGTGACTCAGTCAGTCTATGAGGAGGAAGTTCCTGATCTCAAGGCTTTTTAACCAGGGTAGGGGATCTGGTGGCTGGAAGTTGAAGCTGTTGCTAGACAAATTCAGGCTAAAAACAAGGTGCAGGTTTTTTAACAAGTGGGGGAATCAAATTACCTAGGATGTAATGGATTCTCCATCACCTGGGGTGTGTGTCTACATTGCAGTGAAACACTCCCTGCTGGCCTGTGTTAGCTGACTCAGCCTATGAGGCCATGAAGTTGTTTGAGCTGCAGCTGAGACTTGGGACCCTCAGGGTCCTAGAGGCTATGCTTCGACCCTATACATCTACACAGCAATGAAACAGCCCCGTAGCCTGAGGTCTGATGCCCAGCCAGCTGTGAGTGTTTTACTGCAGCATAGATGCACTCATGGGGTTTTTAAATCAAGACTGTCCAAAGGTTTGGCTCAGCTGAGTCACTGGGTTCAATGTGGGAATCCCTGGGCTATGCCGGAGTCACAATGGTGGGTCCAGGTCTCTCAGGCCCTTACTCCCACATGGAAGCGTCTTGCAGCAGGGTCCCTCCCTCTGCAGTACTGCTGGGAGTGCAATCAGAGCAGGCTTGTCCCTGGCTCCGTTCTGCAGTGCAAATGGGACCTAGATTGCACCAGGCAAAGCCAGGGCTGGGGTGGAGGGGATCTCCCCTTTAGGGAAGGGAAGGGAGTTCACCCCAAGCTTGGCCTCTCCCAGCGGGGGTGCAGGGCAATCAGTGCACTAGGAACAAGACTAAGGACACCTGACAACCAGTGCCAAGTTGGGCCAAACTGGAGCAGGAGCCCTGAGGGCAGCAGCCTTTTTTCCCAGCCCTGCTGACGGACACCTGTCAGTCACTGGCCCCCAGCAACCTAATATCATCCCAGCCGGCTTCTGGCGGTCCTAGCTGCACTCCCACCAACAAACAGAGTCCTGTAGCACTGTTAAAGATTAACAGATTTGTTGCGATAAATAAATCTGTTAGTCTTTAAAAGTGCCACAGGACTCTGTTGTTTTTCTGCAACAGATTAACCCTGCTCCCCCTTTGGAATGCCCCTCCACCGACGTGCTGGGGCTGTCCATAAACAACCACAGGCACTAGCGAGTCCGCTGGCTGCTTGCTTTTGCTTGGTTTTTTCAGTGTCACGAGCAGGGAGGGAGGCTTTGAAAATCACCCCCAAAGGGTGTTACATTATGGACAGCCCCTGGGGACCATGGTGCTGCAGGGGACAGAGGCAGCTGGGTGGGGGTTGCAAACTAAGGAGCCTGGGAATCACGGAGCACCCAGTGCCCAATGACAGTGTTGGGTGCTCAGCCCTTCTTAGGAGCACCCCTCACCCCCTGGATCAGAGACGCTGAGGGGCAAATGCTCTGGTGTGTGCAAGGCCTGGAGGGGTGGGGGGGCATCTTCCACTCTAAGAGAAGTGAGGCAACAAGGAAAAGACCAACTCTCTGGAGTCTTCTTCCCGCTTGGCTCTCCTGCCTGCCTGCTCCCCGGACCTGAAAGATGTTTGTTTCTGCATGCAGGACAGTGGGCAAGGGGAGGGGGCACAGCACATCCTGCTAACAGCAGCTGGCCGGTTCCCCAAGCGAAGTCGTGGCAAGAACAGCAAGCTCTGATTGCAGGGGCGCGAGTAAGGACACTGAGCGGGGAGAGGAGGAAGGAGCCAGCCTGTGATTGCAAACCTCACTAATGCGGTGCAGCTGCGCAGCTGGGACGGCAGCCCATACGGCTGCTGTCATTCCCCAGCGGGGCAGGGGGAGACGAGCCCCGAAACCCGAAGCCAGCATCCTCCGCGAAGAAACAGGGCGTGCAAAGACACGGGCTTACCTCGGCCAGGGTCCCCAGAAGCAAGGATGCCCACAGCAGGAGCAGGAGCGGTGGCCTCATCTGGAGCACGGCAGGCTGGGTGGGGAGAAAAGGAACAGCAGGTTTGGGCCCTAGGTGCAGCTGCCCCTGGCTAACTCCATTCCCTGTGGCAGCTCAGACCTGTGTCCCCACATGGACACATTCAGCCACACCCCAGCTTGGACAGGCTGACGTCTGTGGGGTGACAAGCTAGGCACCAGCCAGCTGCAGGGAAACGCCAGCCAGCTCTGCGTGGGTAGGGGCCCTGTGTGCCTGCCCGAGATGTGAGAACTAAGGTGTGGATCTTCTGTGTGTGTGTGTGTGTGTGTGTGAGAGAGAGAGAGAGAAAGAGACAGCGATCTTCAGTGCCTGTACTTCCGTGAGTGTGTGTGTGTGTGAGAGAGAGAATGACAGGCAGACAGACTGATCTTCAGTCTATGTGTGTGTCTGTGAGAGAGAGAGAGAGCGTTTCCTGTATTATGAGTATTATATTCTGCGTGTGTTCCCGTGTGTTTGTCTCCTGTCTATGGCAGTCTGCCTCTAATGGTCCTGTGTGTGAGTGTTTTTCAGTGTGTGTGGGTGTGTTCCGGTGTGGATCTCCCTTGCCTACGTGGGTCTGTTTTGCAGTGTGTGCGAGCGGCGCCTGTGAGTGCGCCTCTGGGTGGGTGTGTCTATCCTTGGGTGTGTGTGCGCCTGTGGGTGAGCTGTCTCTGTGGGGGGGATGCGTCTCTGTGGCGAGGGCTGCGGGATGCCATGGCCCTTTCCAGCTGCCAGAGCAGTTCTGAGGAGTTGGTGCAGCGATGGGAGGGGAATGTCTGGGGCTCCCAGCTGGAGAGGAACTTAGTCTGGGAGGGTCTTGGCAGCCCCTGCCCTGGGAGGGAAGGCGAGTGGAACCCTGAGGCCAGCTGTGCATGTGCATGTGTGTGTGTGTGGTGAGAGGGCGGGGGGCGGTATAGGTCTGTCTCCAGCTGACATACACGTTTGTCTCCAGGCTGGCTCAGGAAAGCTGGGCTGAACCCCAGGGAAGGGAGGATGGCGTTCAAAGACATGACTAGTCAGAGGTGGTGCAGCCTGTGGCACCCGGACCAGAGGAGCGTGACCGAGGCGGCAGATCTGGGAGCACTCAGCTAGTCCTAGGAAGGAACCCTTGTGCCCAAGCAATGGGACAAGCCACCGATGGGGTGGGGAGGATCAGGACCAGCTGCCCTGTGGGACTCCCCCTCCAGCTCCTGTATGCATGGTGCCATGCTCGGGCAAGAGCTCCTGGCTCAGTGCCACCCACTCGAGCTGATGTGGGCCACAGGGCGCTCCGTACACAGGACTGCCCCACAGGGCCCCCATTTGTTTCTTGAGCAGCAGGGGGAGGTTGGCAGTCTCATGGCCAAAGCCGCCCCAGACTCCAGACTGACCCCTCCATCCACCTCTGCACACCCTGAACCGCTTCCCACGAACAATCGAAAGCCAGACTACCTCCCCTCAAACCCAATTCCCACCACTCCAAATGACTCCCCAAAGCAACCCCCAGACTCCAAAATACCCCCACAAATCCACCCACCAACTCCACACTGTTCCCCCCACACCTCCTCATGCTCTGACCCGTTCCGCTACACCGACCCAAACCCTGCCTCGGCCTTGCTCAGCCCTGTCTGCCTGGTCTGGGGCTGGTCTGGGGAGAGGTGGGACCAGACACACACCGTGCCCAGCCCCACAGAAATTGCTCACAGAAATCCACGCAAAGAAAAGTCACTAGAGTCCCATGCCGTGGTTACAGTGCCAGGAGCTGTACGGCCACAGGCAGCCCTGCCACGGCCCCAGAGCAGCGGTTCTCAACCACTGTGTCGGGACACACGAGTGTGTCGCCACACAATGGTAAGTGTGTTGCAGAGAACAGGGAAGATGGCTGGATTCAGCCTTGGCGGTGTGGTCTGGTGTGTCCTGTAGGGCCGCGATACGGCACCAAGTGTGTTGAACCAGTGCCCAGGGGTCACACTTCAGGGAGTGGAGCTCGATGAGGGTCGTAGCCAGAGTGGGGACATGAATGGTCCTGGCTTCCCTGGGATTCCTGGGGTCATCCAGGTCTGGGGATGATTCGCCTGTGAGGAGACAGACCCTACCAGGGCTGGATGAGCACACTCCAGGACTTCAGCAACACCATTCATGGGGCTTTGTCTGGTGCTCCACCCCCCACAACCTACCTAGGTGGCTTACTGGTCAGGCATGCTACCCAAATTGCCCACCACTTGGGCCTGTGCCCCCCTGCCCGCTACGCTGACAGCCACCAGCTTCAGCCCTTTCCCACCCGGCTCAGCTCCTCCAGGGCAGCACACAGCCATTTTGCTGGCATGAGCCTGCCCCTCTGGTGACACAGGGTGAGACATTCCTGTTCAGATGCAGATTTATTTAACAGCAACTCCCCCAGCCTGTGTTCTTGCACCTTAACACACAGCACACACACTTAACACAAGCCCATCCCTGCCCTGCAGTCTAAAACCAGACACGCAGAGTGGCAAACATTGAGTTTAATGGTGGCAAGAAGTTTTTTAAAAGAGCCTTAAACACGGGCATGGCCAGATTCTCCAGGCTGCCAGGAACTGAAACCTAGGAGCCCTGCAGCGGCTCATTGCCTTTGGGAACTGAGACACGAAGGCTCTAGCAGCCATTGCTGAGCAAGCCTGGAAATGGAGCTTGGAGAGGTCCCTGCTTATGGTTGGAGAAGTCATACATCATCAGGAGATTCCAAGTGCAGATTCCCCTGTGGTGTGAGGAGCTCCTGGAAGGCACATGGAGAGAAAAGGGCAAATAGAAGGGTAACCTTGACCAGCTAATACTCATAATGGGAAACTTTCGTCACCGCTACTGTGTAGATATGACAGATGGGGTTGGAGGCCAACAGGAGGAGAGATGGGAAGGAAGGAAACTAGATACCTACAGCATAGCCATTCCTAAGGAACAATTAATTATAGGAAAATCCTTTCTTCCTGGTTCGTATTTTGCTCCCATAGGTGTTTTTTCTACAAACACCCAGCACGGATTGAAACCACAGAAAAGCCAATCCGTCACCACAAAGAAGAAACAGCCAAGATGCCCCCGATCCCTCTGCTGTGCCCCACTCCTGCAGGATGACCCCTTTGCCAGGTATTTGGCCAGCATGGTGTGAGCAGGCTCCCCAGGCGGGCAGGGATTTGGTCCTACAGCAGAGGACACGTGGCCTGAAGCAAAGGGATCCCCGAAGAGGTTTGGCCATGGGTTGCACTCGGCCCCTTCGCTGCAACACAGCCAGGGAGCTAAAGTCACGGAGGGGGGCACCCAGTGGGAGGGAAAAGAGATGAGCACCGTGCGCAGTCAGGATTGAGAGCAAGTGACAGAGCTGCTTTGGGGACCCCAGGACTGGACTGGAGGTGGTAATGCAGAGGTGTGTGCTGCGGGACAGCCAGAGATCTGCACTAGAGGAGGATGCTGTGAGTCAGGAGGAGGATGGGCTGGCGCATGGGTGCCAGCTTCACTTTGCTGCTCTTCCTCCTCACCAGGCGGTAAATCCACTCTGCACTGCCACTCTACTGCCTGCTCGGTGCCATGTCGCCCCAGGTTTTTTCCCAGCTCAGCAGGTAGCGTAACGAGGGCGTGACCCTTTGATGGCACAGAGCAGGTGCTTCTTTCCAGGGCAGCCATGGATACAGAGCAAAGGGTGGGGCCGGACTCTCTTTAAAGCCAGAGCAGGAAATTCCAGGTCTCTGAAAAGTGCCAGGACTAATTCATTAGCCGCGGTCACGACCTGTGCTGCGCACCTGCTCTTCTCGGCTTGAGTCACACATTGAACTCTCCCAGCGGGAGGAGGCCCAGCATCTCTCAGACATCCTCCCCTCTGTCCACAGCTCAAATGCTTCTGCCCCCAGCCTCTCCCAAGAGCGAGCTCGGAGCACTTTAGAAACCAAGGAGTCCACCTGAGGAGACGGGGACCGACCGCCAGCCCATTTCACAGCCGGGCAAAGAGATGCACGTGAGAAGCAATTTGCTCCAGGCTACACAGCAAGGCAAAGACAGGCTGGGAAAAGAACCCAGGAGTCCTGACTGCCTTCCCACTCCCCTCCCGTGGTTTAACCGCTAGGACATGCTCCTCCCCCTGGAAAGATCCCAGCCGTGAGAGAAAACAGCAGCTGTAGTTGCCCCTACACCCACTACAGCTAGACTCAGCTCTTTTAACTCTCTCCCTGCTGGATTGGCTGGAAGCCCACAGCTCTGAGAGGTGGCTGACTCAGCCAGCTTTTGGGACCTGGGAACACAACTGTCTTGCTGCTCCCAGTCCTTGGCTGCTGGGGGACCCTCTCCAGGCCAGTGGGGAGGGCAAGTCCCAGGGGCTGAGTCAGTGAGGGAGTGGTGCTAACTGAACCCCAATGTCCTCTACAGGAGAGCCAGCGGCAGGAGTGTGATGGGCCGTGCTGTTCCTCTGTTAATCGCCCTCCGTGATGGGTGGAACTCCCAGACCCTGCTCTGAGTGGTTCATTTCCTACCTCTCAGATCCCTACCCCTTTATGAGCGGCAGTGTGGGCAGAGCCCAGCCCCCTGTGCTATTGTCCCAGGCAGGCAGGCAATAGAGCAAGTCAATCAATATACCTTCTTGACTGAATTGAGCCCCACTGCTGTTCTCAGGACAGGGACGCACTTTTACAGATCAGACCCTCTCCGCCTCCCACTGACGTTGGTGGAGTTACATGAGTTTTAGCATGGCCCAGCCAGGATAATGCAGGTCAGAGCACTGAGTCTCCAAATCACCGGTTCCTTGCATGGCAGCTAATCCCTTACCCTTCAGTGGACAATAACAGCACAGCAGGGATTAAAGTAAGTGGGAACGCCAGGGAACGCCACTCCCAGGCCCCACAAATTTCATAAATTTCATTCCTATGGGAAGAGGGCCCAAAATCCCACTTTGTCAGACGCTTTGAAGATGGTGTTCCCCATCTTCAAAGCGTCTGACGAAGTGGGATTTTCTCCCACGAAAGCTCGTGCGATAAGTAAATGTGTTAGTCTTTAAAAGTGCCTCAGGACTCCTTGTTTGTTTTACTTAAGATTAGGTTGACGAAGCTACAGGGGAAATATCCACCACACTTGACATCTCCCCAGCTACGCCAGCCTAACGCCTGGTGGAGACGTAGATGTAGCTAGTCTTCTCTCAACCTAGCTACCACCACTTGGAGAGCCACAGAAAAACCCTTCCACTGCAGCTGTGCTCCTGTAGGGCCCTTCGGGTAACCGGATCCATGGCCTCCTTCACAACACACCTAGTAGCTGCCCTCACGGGCTGAGCATAGTTCTTCTCTCTGCTTCATGGCTCTTAGGTGGCTCTCAGCTGGGAGAGCAAAGAACAAAAGGCTTTTCTGATTCCCCCCAGATCAACAGGGCTGCCCATCGGTGCCTGGAACATTCCCTGCAGGGTTGGAATTGACCTGATGCAGCGATCAAAAACTGTCACATTACAGACAATTAACCTCATTTGACTCAGCTTGTCGGGGTGGGGGGGGGGCTGGGCTAGCCCAGATCTGTGTAGAACCCTGGAAATGGCAACAGAGTCTTGTGGCACTTTTAAAGACTAACAGATTTATTAATCGCATGAGCTTTCGTGGGAGAAAATCCCACTTCGTCAGACGCTTTGAAGATAGGAAAGTTACAGAGTGGGACGAAATTAAATGCAGGGGAGTGTATGACATAGCATCAGGTCAGGCTGTAACAGCAAATCAAAGTAGGTGTTAGGATTCAAAACACTGGGGAACAGCACATAGAGGAGGGGGGAGGTCAATTCACTTGATGTAATGCGAGAAAAATCCATAGTCCCTGTTTAACCCCAAGGCAACTGACTACCTGGAAATGGCGTGAGCCTGTCAGGGTCTAAAGAGGAGACGGGGACGGAGCAGCATAGTCCATATGCTTTCAGGCAACTACATGCCAATCTGCAAATCAAAGGAGAAGACAAAGAACTGTACTGATAACCAGGGATGTACGGGGGTATTCGTCTGTGCAAACTCCAGCCCTCCTCCTGTCACATGATTACCATATGTACAGAGGACGCACAAGACAGATGAGTGAACAGTACAAGGGCAGGTGTGTTCCATTACATATAACAGGGAAGAATCATGCAAATGGATGCAAATCTAGCGGGACGGTCAGGACAGGTGGGCGGCCATGGGTCTGTGGAAGCAGAAAGCCTGGCACAGGCAGACATTGGCAATGCTTTGAACTGCAGCCGCTCACCTGTGCCCTGTGCTAGAGGGAAGGAGGGCGCCTGCTGGGGCTAATTGGGGCACTGAACCATCACTACCTGCAGAAGTATTATCTAGAGCTCTCCGGGCCTTCGCTGAAATGGCTCTATGGTGGGGGTGAGATACTGGCGAGGGAAGGTTCATGCCATGCAGCGTGCCAGGGGCTCTGTGCCCCCACCACCAGGTGCACGTGCCGGGCTCTTTGGCAAATCTGGCCCAAACTGCTCACTGCCTCCATCGCAATCCCAGATGCACCCAGGGCTTGGCCTCAGCTAGAGTCACCAACCATCCTGAAGCCCAAGCAGTGATCGCAGCCCCTGATCACACGGCCAGGGCGCCGAGCAGCTGGCATTGGGGCTGAGACTGGCCGTTCGTTGCGGGGGTCGTGGATTCTGATCAGGAGTTAATGGTCCCTGCCTGCTGTTCCCCTGACCTTGACCCCTATTGCCATCACTTCCCTGACGTATCTTAGGAGGGCAGGCAGGAGGAGAGGGGGGCTCAGACTTGCCCACCCAGCGCTGCCACCCCTCCCCAGCCAGCCTCTCTGATGGCAGGAATCGGCCGGGTCTGATTCCTTGAGTCCAAACTCTGCCTCCCAGAACCAAACCCTTGGGTCCAAATGCTCCTGCCCTTGGTAGCGTGAGCTCTGGATTGGAGCCATCCCGGAGCTCAGGGGTCCATTCTGGATATCAACTCAAGCTGCTCACTCAGAGCCACATCCTGGTGTGGATGTGCCCTGGTGGAGCCGGGGTCAGTCCCGGCCAGTCCCCGGTGCCGTGGTGCTGTGAGCAGCTTTCCGGACACGAGGGAACAGGCATCTCGTTAGGGCCAAGTATGGTGCAGCATGCCGCTTTCTGGACGGCCCTGTCGCACAGCGCAGCGAAGACGCAAAGAGAGCCAGCGCTCCCCTTCCTGTCCTCCTCCCCGACACCAAAACCTCAAGCTGTGCCGGACCCAAAAACAACCTTGGGACGCTTCTCCACCCAGCGGCTGGAAGCAGGCCTGGAAAGTCCAGGGCTGCCGAGTCATCACATTTTCCATGAAGTAGCAAAAGCTGCTGCAAGGAGCTGGGGAGCCGCCCTGAGGTAATTGAAAGCAGCAGTGAAAGCTGTAAGTGAAGCAGCCACGGGGCCTGAGTCCTGCAGGCCGGCCGGTCACCCCACGGCAGGGGGACATGTGCACTGCTAGGATCTCTCCCCGGGAGGAGAGTGGGGTGCTGGGGTGCACACTGGACAGATGTAGAGAGGCCATTCGCTAGCAGCTTTGTGCCCCGGATTCCTGTGCCTGCGGGGTATAGGGGGCATGCCGACCCACGGTGACGGATGGGTCCCCAGGACATGCCAACCGGCCCTGGCCTTCGATCCCAATGCCCAGCCCAGACAGGCAACAAGCACCCATCTGGGGGACTGAGTACGAGGCTGAGGGCCAGGAATGGTGGCATTCAGCCCTGATATAGACACTGTTCTCTGCTCGAGCGGCCCCCATAGTACAGGGAGGATCCCCACGCTCCTAGCAGGCCACACTCCTTCCTGTGGTGGCTGCAAAGCAGATTACCAGCTATGGAAGCTGGGCAAGGAGCTGCAGGATGTTCGAGTGCATTAGAGAGAACGTAGCTGGGCAAGGAGCTGCAGGATGTTCGAGC